>NW_019295841.1:0-17097 GCF_000500325.1 Leptinotarsa decemlineata
CACAATTGTCTTCGGGTGATAACTGATAACTGTTAACACCAAATATGGGGGTTTATTTGGAATAACGCAATAGAAAAACATGGAGAGTTGAGAGCTGTTGCGCTCAAAATTTCGAATACCTTCGACTGTGTGTTGCATGAGGGTTTGTTGACCAAACTTCGAAACTATGGCTTGTTGTTGTGTATGGCTTTTCAGCTTCCTGAAAAAACGTTTCTTGCAAGTGGCCGTCGACGGATATCTCTCGAATACTTCTACCATCAACGCTGGTGTTCCCTAGGGATATATATTATTTTCTCTTTCTACTGTATATCGACAACTCATTGGAAAAAAACAAGAATCCAATGTATTGCTTTGCCGACGATAGCATACTTGTTTCGTTATTCCAAATGGATTCCAGGACATCGGCGGCGGATGCACATCTTCACCGGCAACAGGAGGTTGCATATCTCAATGAGGATCTAGACGTTATTTCGAATCGGGGTGAAAGTAACCAGATTCAGATCAATGCCACAAAAACCTAGGCATTCTTCCAAAAAGATAGAAATATCCGAACCAGATATAATAAAGTCAGGCCAGACAGTTCCACTTTCTGCTTCCTGTTTTTGACAATGAAAATCCAGTAGTATTTGTTTTGTACATTCATTTTGCCAGAACCATCAGAGTTTTACAAATCAGTTTATGAGTACTCTGCCCAAATTGGGAAGATCGTTGTCATTCCAATTTTGGCAAACTGGTAGCTTGTCTCTCACTCGTCCCGCTCATCCCTCACTACACTATCTGCCCATTCATTCGCAACGCGTATCCATTCATTTCTCCTTCCATTCCTGTCTCTCAACTGCATCACCCCCTTTTCTTGTTCCAGCCGTTCTTCTCGCCACCCAACTCTATCTCCGTCCATACATCTCTTGATCACATGTTCTGCCGTTTCAGTCTCCCCCATTCACATGAGCAGGGCACCTCTGGTGCCAGGTTGAATCTGGCCAGGTAACTGTTTCTCGACAGATCCAGTGACTCATACCCGACTGCTTTACAGATTATGTAGAGCAGTCGCCCAGTCATGCCGTTATCCCACTCTCGCTTCCATTCTTTCGTAATCCATTCCTTTATCCTCTTTCTCTCGTCGCTCTTGCTACTCATTTTTCTTACATTCCATGAATGCCTTTCGTGGCCTCCTCGTGGGCCTTTTCATTGACAAAATTGTCGTTTTGATGTCCCTTTCGCCATATGATTTCGGTCCGCGCTCCCCTGACATACCTTGCTTCAATCATTCTCTGAATCACAGCCACCCTTTCATTCTTCACTCGTGCCACTTCCATCCTTTCCTAATCACTCTACATTCTCATTCATACCCCACATTGAAATGGACATCAAAATGTCTTGGCACAATCATGTCACTGGAATTGCAAATACTGCTTCTTAAAAGCTTGGAACACTGTTCCGAACAAAAAAACTGTACACACCCCAGCAACTTTTGATGCTTTATAAAGCTCAGATCAGATCGTTAGAGTATTGTTCTCATATATGAAGCTCCGCCTCTAAGCATACCGTGAAGCTGCTGGATTCCATCCAGAAAAGATCCACCCGCCTAATTAGAGACGCAAACATCACTTGCAACCTTGATAGTCAGGAACATCGAAGAAAGGTTGGAGATTTGTCTCTCTTCTATATATACTTTCACGGGAAGTGATCAAGTGACTTGGTGCATTTGATTCCACCAAGAGCGGTGGAATTAATTGACGCCCAACGATTTCATAAGTTGTTCAACGGAGTATAGTCTAGCCCTATCGATTGATACCCACTTTAAGGTAGTTGTGTAAAATATGTAATCCGCCATTTTCTAGTTGCGGCCATTATGGATTTACAATGATACAGAATTCATTACATTGTATTGTCATCATGAATGACATGAAATACAAAAATTGACTAAACTTGACCCAAACAAACAGGGCAAGCTAAATAAAACCATTAAAAAAGTAAAGAATCTGAAGTAAATACCAATTGTATATTCGGCCCTTGGTGGAAAATGGTGACCACCCGAAAGTGTGGAGCGAGAGAATATGAGAGTTGTATAAAGGACCGTGCTACCCGCTTATCATACATATGCAACGCGTATCTACATACGTACATACATTCACGATATAAAAATACAAGCAGGAGGAAAGAGCAACCCCCGCAATTCATCTCTCGCCATCGAGAATTCGCCCCCCTCCCTCACGCGTCTACCTAAATTGAATAATGTACTGGACCGGTCGAGAAGAATAAAGCCACATTAGGTTTAATGAAGTCTGTAAATAATAACGCTTCGTTTTTTTATTTTCCACGTGCAAGAATATCCCTTGACGTTCGATAAAGATCTATGGGCTGCCGATTCCCCTCGGCGTTATTTTAAAATACGGAACTTGTCAGGATGAATATTTTTGATATATTTTCAGAGTTAAATAGGACTAGCGATAGATATTTTCATACGATTACAATGACAACATTATAGAGTGAACAATGTGGCCAGAATGCGCTTTTATGGGTTTCAATCAGTTCTCAATTTTAAAATGCAATCAACAACTAACCTAAAACATGCAGTCATGAGCCAATAGTTTCTTGAGCTCAGTATAAAATACCGTGATTATAATATTCCAATAATAATGATGACCTGAGGTTCCGCGAGAGATCTTGTCGCTTGTTTCAAGAGCCTCCGCGTGTTGTAGATGATCCGCCAACCGCTGATCAAGTGGAATACTTCTGGAAGGATATCTATGAACACCCGCAGCTACCAACTCAGACACTCCAGCCCTGGCGCAGTTCAAAGCTTTCAGCTATCCTATGTCACCCATATTTGGAATAACGCAATCGAGAAACATGGAGAATCAAAAGCTTGCTTGATATTTCTGAGGCCTTTGACCGTGTGGCATAAGGGTTTACTGAACAAACTTCGATGCTATGGCTTGTTTTTGTGTATCCCTCTCCAGCTTTCTGAAAGAAAGTTCCCTGCAAGTGGCCGTCGATGGATATCTCTCGAATAGTTTGACCATTAACGCTGGTGTTCCTCAGCGAACCATATTGTCTCTAACCCTCTTTTCATTGTATATAGAAGACTTATTGGAAAAACCAAGATTCCAATATATTGCTCTGCTGACGACAGCACACTTGTCTCCGCATTCCAGTTGGATTCCAGGACATCGGCTGCAGATGTACAACTTCACCGGCAGCAGGAGGTTGCATATCTTGATGGAGATCTAGAAGTGATTCCAAATTGAGGTGAAAGGGAAAAGGTTCAATTCAATGCCACGAATACCTATGTATGGGTTTTCTCCAAAACGATAAATGTCTCCCAACCGGATATAATAATGTCACGACAGACGTTTCCGCTTTCTGCTTCGATAAGTTTGTTGGGGGTTGAAATGAACATCAGCATGTCTTGGTACAATCATGTCGCTGGAATTGCAAAAGCCGCTTCTCAAAAGCTTGGAACACTGTTCCGAACAAGAAAACTGTACACTTCTCAGCAACTTTTAATGCACTATAAAGCTCAGATCAGACCTTCTTTGAAATATTGTTCTCATGCATATCTAAGCATACCCTGAAGCTGCTGGATTCCATCCAGAAAAGAGCCACCCGCCTGATTGGAGACGCGAACATCACTTACCACCTTGATAGTCTAGAACTTCGAAGAGAGGTTAGAGATATGTCACACTTTCCTGTTACTTTCACGGGAGGTGTTCAAGTGACTTGGCACATTTGACTCCACCAAGAACGGTGTATATCAGACGCGACGGACTGTGGCTGCTCATCGTTTTGAGGTTCAACTCAGTACACCTCAGTACACCTCTCCAGAGATTCAAATCCAACGTAAATCGGTACTTCCGCACAGGCACCACTCTTAGAGCATCTCAAAGATTTTCCTGTAGTGCTTATGTTCTGTCCTTAAAAAATACAGAGAGCTTTGTCAGCCTGAGCTCAATGAACTGCGACACCCGGAAACATCGTTTGAAAAACCCTTGTAGGTTTCAAGAAACATTGCTACTTCAGGTTCAGATGGTCCAAAGAATTACAGGCTGATAACATGCTGAATTTGTATTTTAAGTTGTTTACAAGCATCCTGTCTATACGAATACTCACCGCAAGTGAATGAGGGTTCGAACGTATATAAGAAGAATGGGTCGAAGAGAGCAGTCGCTAGATGAAAGAGTACCTGCTCATCGATACATAGCGACGGACTGTGGCTGCTCATCGTTTTGAGGTTCAACTCAGTACACCTCAGTACACCTCTCCAGAGATTCAAATCCAACGTAAATCGGTACTTCCGCACAGGCACCACTCTTAGAGCATCTCAAAGATTTTCCTATAGTGCTTATGTGCTGTCCTTAAAAAATACAGAGAGCTTTGTCAGCCTGAGCTCAATGAACTGCGACACCCGGAAACATCGTTTGAAAAACCCTTGTAGGTTTCAAGAACATTGCTACTTCAGGTTCAGATGGTCCAAAGAATTACAGGCTGATAACATGCTGAATTTGTATTTTAAGTTGTTTACAAGCATCCTGTCTATACGAATACTCACCGCAAGTGAATGAAGGTTCGAACGTATATAAGAAGAATGGGTCGAAGAGAGCAGTCGCTAGATGAAAGAGTACCTGCTCATCGATACATGTATAATGCAGGAGTCGATACAGTATAAGATTAACATCTCTATGGCCTGGATCGATTATAGCAAGGCATTTGATACACTATCGCATGAGCTCATTTTGCCTTGCTGCCTTGCTGAATTTGACAAAATAGTGAAATGACTTGAACAACCCTTACCACTTTTGGGGACTCCAAACAGGGTGGGTCACCCTCAGAAGGGAGATATTTCAAAGCGATTCCCTCAGTACCGTGCTCTTCTGAATGAGGGTGGTAGAATAGTATACACATGCTATCGGTATAAAATTCGGGATAACCAAATGTGCAACAGTCCATCTCAAAAAAGAGCAATGCGGGAATTACGGATGTGCAGTTCGTAGATAGAAGCATCCTGCACCATTCCATCTGAATGCCGGAGAAACGTTTATTTACCACGGGGTGGAACAACACAACTCACAAGAGGAAACAGCAGTGAAGAACTCTCTACACGGCAAGTATCAGCACGAACTTCGATTGATTTGATCAACGGAACTGTCGGGGAAGAACAAAGTTGCTGCAATAAATATACTTGCCGTTCCATTCTCACTTTACTCCTTTGGAGTAGTGTAGTGGATTCGACATAAAAACCCGAAAAATGATATACACCAATAGGACTTCACATCCAAATCGTCTTTTTCACGGTTGTACTTCCACAGACAACAGGCTGAGGACTTTTGAGTTTGGAGTGAATGACACTGGATGGAGCCTGTGAAGTCGTCAGGAGTTCGAATTCCCTTCTCTGCATAGTAAGCGACTATTGGAATTGGAAGCGTTTCTCTTCAGGGCTGCCCTATCAGCTGGTGAACTTGATTTAATTTTCGACACGAAACGAGGTGATCACAACTCTATCACCGACTTGGAACCCGTTCAGAAAAAATCCTATGTAAAAGCCGCAGTCGTGCGACAACACAAGAATAAACCAATGCATGGGGTCTCCTTTAACAACATTGATTAAAGCGTCTGACATTCGCTTTCCTCAGGCCAAGTGGGCTGAAGTCGGAAACTAAAGAGTTTGTCATGGCCTGCCAGGATGGTGTCTTCAACACCTAAGTCTTACGCAGTCGTGTGATGTGTATATAGTTTCCAGACACAAAGCATAGGGCTTGCCGCGAGGCGTCTGATACACTAATGCACTTACTGTTATGATGTCCAGCATATGCGGTCTCAGCCTATATTTATGGATATAACACGGCCCTAAAAGTGCTTTATTATCACCTACGGTATTTTTACGGTATTAACGAGACACCGGTGTTGTCCTGTGTTCTGGAGGTTACTGGCATTGATGTCAATTTTGAATCTCCTGCAAGATTGAAATCGTTTCACATCTTTTGTGATTATCAAAATTTCAATTTTGGAATGACCAAAGTCTATTTTATTAGAAACTTACCTCTTTCCACAGTTTCCTTTTCACCAGATTGCATTGCGATCAGTAAACTCAAAATCTATTTCAGCTTTTTGGATATCTTTTCAAAAGATCATCTCAAAATGTTGTTCATTTCTAAAACGACAATTCACTTCTCCACTTCATTTCTCCTAAATCACTTTCAATATTTCCTCAACTTTGGATGTATTTTCTTGACCTATAAAATGTATTTTCACAGAACACATTTTGAGAGATGTTTATGCAAATGAAAGTATTCCATTAGGAAGACCGCTACAAAGGTTTAACAAACCTAAGTTTTGTCATCAGGCAAAAGCAAAAATAAATATTCCATGTTTCGTAATTGGAAAATTAATTTTGATCCAGCATTATTACAATGATGCTTTTCCTTCAGGTAATTTGTAGAAAAATATTGAACAAAAATTCTGAGATTGTATTCCTCTAGTATAGTCAAGTTTGAACATTTTAATCGTGGTTCATCCATGTGCTATGGTAAAAATTCATCTCATATCGAAATTATCAGTTACATAAGTAACTATGTTTGGGAAAGAGAGGTTGTGAGTTTCTACTTCTCTATCTTTATAAAATAATGTGGGGAAATCTTCCGAAGAAACATGGAAAGCAATCAATTTCAAAAAATTAACACTATTCATAAATGTGTAGATCATGCAAAGAAGTGACTTACGTACTGTCATCGAAGACGATTAGATTTAACTCATTCGTGACATGAAGTCGTATTTCATGAATGAATTGAGTGCTTCTTGTTATTGGTGCTGAAGAGACGAAATCCACCAGTAAGATTAGCCTGTATATTTTCTTCTCTGCGATTTTCCCAAAGTAGATATGGAATAGATATGATCATTTTCCTAGTTTGAGTTTTTTTCAGAAGCAGATTGGATTTGGGAAAAATAACTTATGACACAGGCTTTCATGAATATCTTGAGAACCATGAATTAACCTTTCACCATTAGACTTTCAATATGTTCCTATGAAATACAAAGAAATTTCAAAATAGTTTTTATCTGTACGTTTCTTGATATAATTTTCATATTGTTCCATTTTCAAGATTTGTTTGTTTGATTTGATATTTTTTGTATATTTCGTTTGCTACTCATTTTTTATGAAGTCAAATAGTCGCAATTGACGAATATTTGTACTGTTATGTGGAAATCTGAGGTTGATATCTTACTTTGTAGTGTGTTGGAGATGATTTTCAAAACTCAAAATATTGGCAACTGAATAGTAGTCGTTTAAATTATTTGACCACATCCCAATTATTATTCAACGCAATAACAAAAAAGTTACTTTTGTATTTGGAAAACTAATAAAATTTTATGAATCTGTTAGCCTATTTATATTTTCTGTCTTTTCATTTCCATTGTCTGATCTTTAATATTACAAAATGAGAGTGAACATAATTTTTCTTTCGTAGGTTACTAGTTTGTATCTGGGAATTCAATAGAAACAATGAATTTCCTCTTTCTTGGTTAATTATATATTCAAAAATCAATAATAACTAGGTCAATAGTTCATACATAAATCGCTTATTTCGCTACTGCACTCAATCTTTTGTTTTATTTGTTTCTCCAGACGATTCGATATCGACTTAATACAGAATTAGGCATCGTTATGTATGTGTAATGGCATAATTAGTGAGAAAGTAACATGTAATTAGAGAAAATGTTACGGTTTAATTGCTAATTGAGTTTCTGGCCGATGCGATGCTAGTTCCAATTTTAATTACCTAATTACGTGACTACATCGATACAGGGGCGGCCAAGGACTGCGAGGATCTGGGTTAACTGAGGTGGCTCCTTGATTAGCGCCCACTCACCCCTTTGCATCGATACAAAGAACTTGACTGAAAGGCGTGAAGTTATTGTAAATTGTGCAGCGGTGAAATATTTTTACTTTTATAGGGCAAGGCTTTCACCGTTTACTTTCATTTGGAAGTTTTAAAATTACCAAACACAAGAATCAATTTATGATAAATCATAAAACTGTACATTCTAATTTTGAAAAATCATTCCCACTACATTCTGCCGCCAGAAAGGAGAAACTGAAACAGTTAAAAAAGGAGTTAATTGGACAACAATCAATATTTTTAGGAACAGTCGACAAAAATAAGGCTGCAACTNAATTCATGTTTGTCCACTCAAATACGTAAAAGCGATTTGATGATATAAGCTACTAATTCAATCTGCAGTAAGTATGCTATGCATCAAAATTGATTGGCCAATATGGAACATAGGCATAAAGGAAATATAAATTCTGAAAATATAAATGTCGATTGAGTTGAAGTCTCTCATGTAGCGGTTTCTACCTATAGGGGTACGAAGCACGGGGAAGAGAGAAATTGCCGAGGGTGGAGAACTGGATGGAAATATCATTACATCGGGAGACCCCTCTAAAGCCATGTGCAAAAAAACTGACCGACCGAAAGGCAGAAAAATAGAGGGAATTTGACTGTGGAAAATAATAAAAATTGGAGATGGACTTTGAATTATGTAGCAGGAGATACGGTGGAAATCTATTCCACCATGGTTGGAATTCGAATTGGGAAGGGTTAGCTTTATTTTGATTACAGGGTTATTTCGACGGAATATCAGAATGAAAATCACATGACAGATACTAATGAATTTCGCAAATCAGTTCGAAACGAATGTATGAAGTGAATTATTTTTACCTTCACAACAGAAATTATCTGCATCACGAAACGTCAAAAAATTAAATTTACTTCAACCTAGAATATGTTAACCCATAACCCAAATTACTCATTATTGTTCAGAGAAACATTTCCTTGATAGCTCACAATTAGGTGATATTTGATGATATAAAATGCAATTGCTGGTGGAAGAAGAACGTTGTGTGGATTATCATTGATATCAAACGATTGGCTACGACTGTTAAAGTCTTCATTGGTGACACGAACCACAACAAAGGATACATTTTGGAAATTTAGAGAACCGACAATATGGTAACAAATATACTTGCTGCGTCTGTTAAAACTGTTTCTGGAATATTGGAATTGGCTAATCAAAAATTCAGATGACAAGTGATACAGACTCTCATCCTGAATGTTGAATTGTACTGTTATTTTTAGATAACAAATTAGATACAAATAGTTTATATAAATTCACAAGCGATGAACATGAAAAATAAAGGTAAAAGTAAAAAGTGAAATTGAAAGGAAAAGTGCTAAACACTATGATTTTCACAATATTGGTTTTAATTTAACAAATAAGGAAATTTATTTCCGTAGTAATTATAATCAGTTAGCATTAATTCCTATTCTAAAACGAATAAAATTCCAAAGGAGTGTAAAAAACTGAAAGGTACAGGCATTGTGCCATGCGACTGCTACCGGTGACTGGTAAGCAGCAAAAAATTGTAAGGCAGAATTCATTGCCGTCATCTCCTAGTCACTGCTAGTCACATGAAAGAAAAGATACTACCAATGAAGAAATTGAATATATTGAAGACCAAAACATTGGAAAAAGTGATAATATTTCTACACATAATGGAATCATGTAAGTTACTCTCCAAGAGTAATTTACATCCCAGTGACAATGCTGTATAGCCCACGTATAGCTCAATTCCGATAATTCGTAGGAGTTTCTCTAGTATTTCTCCTCTCATGAAACTTTAAAAATAGCATAATTACTTTTCGACACATACATTCATCAAGTAGTAAGTATTTTTCTCCTTCATTTCCTGATTTTGAAGGATAATCGGATAATCGTACCTCTACTGGAAAGTGATACCTCCATTGAAATATTTCTTATATTAGCCGTAGTGGGCACACAATCAGCACACGTTCGTTAATAACGACTAAAGTATATTATTCACGTCAGCTATAGTAGCCGGTTAATTGCAACTCCGTCATTTCCAGCAACCTAATAAACATTAAACATGGCGTATAATTCAGTCTTACCCTGCCCAGTTCCAGTACTACCAACTGTCCTGGACGTGAATGCTGATTTCTGATTCAACCGATATTGGCATGATGAATGTCGGCAATACAATTTGAAATACGCCTAATTTATTTATGAATCTGTTGTCTCTTTCTTGTACGGTCAAGTGGCCTGCGATGTTCGATCTGAACGTGCATAATGGAGTCATACTCGTATTACCAGTCAGTTGCTCGCAAACTGACTCCGTAATGAACTCACTTTCGCGACTTCATTTCTCTATCTTCTTACCGAACATATTTCATCTGAGATTATATTTCCATGTGATATCTAGATTTCTTCGTCCAATGAATACAATTTTGTGAAGAATAAGATATATTTTATTTATTTTGAAGAATATCTTTTTGATATTCGGTTTTTCTATTGGTTGGGAAAGGGATCAGAAATGTTCGTAGATAAACAATTTAGTTTTATGCCAACGTTTCGGACTTTAGTCCCCATTTCCGTTTGTATAGTCTATCCATTCCCAATTGGAACGGCAATAAAAATAAGAGCTCTACGAGGGGTGTTCATAATCACTGACCGGCAAATGGGAAATGTACATACTACCAGTGCTTTTATGTTCAAAGCGTCCCTGGTACAGTCATAAACATTTCTTGCCTGTGGCCCCTAGTCGCTCAGATAGTTAGTAAACGTGCTATCAAATGTAGTTGAGGCTAGCTGGACTGGCTGAATACTAATTTTTTGTCCGTTTCACAATATTTCTTCATCAGTGCCGTGTGTTCGTGGGGTTGGGTGAGGTAGTGAGTGGTTTTGCAAACCGATTTTTGAAAACTTTTTCTAGAGATCAATTACCCTAACACCAAACTGCACTCGACGCGCGTTTCGCTAACAAGGTTAACATCTCCAGGAGAAGTAAATTGATACTGAATCTGAAGACAAGGGTTAGCTGTTTATATACCTGAAGTTTTTTGGTCCGATGTGGACTTTATTTGTTATATGATGATTTTCCTAATTGATTTTTCGGTAATTAACTAGTGGAACCACTACCTGCAAATGAATTTGTCAACAATAGATTAAAAAGCGGACAAATTAATTTGCAGGTAGTGGTTCCACTAGTTAATTACCGAAAAATCATTTAAGAAAATCATCATGTAACAAACAAAGTCCAAATCGGACCAAAAAAACTTTAGGTATATAAACAGCTAACCCTTGTCTTTAGATTCAGTATCAATTTGCTACTCCTGAAGATGCCAACCTTGTTAGCGAAACGCGCGTCGAGTGCAAAAATATCAGTTTGGTGTTAGGGTAATTGATCTCTTGAAAAAGTTTTCAACTTCTACACCAGAGGTTCCAATCTCATCGTTTAAACCGATTTTTGTGAAAATCTTAGTGTTTTTAGGTACTTCCATCAATATGACTCTCTGGAGACCTTTTGAAACAAATGATAACATTACATGTGAGGAATATGTGTCAATCGACACATCCGAATCCGGAATTTGAGAATAAAGACTTACATGTTCAAGTTCAGCGAGTAATTTTGAATATTTATGAATGCTTGAAGAAGGAAAACTGTCACACTTCACTGAATGCTATTGTGAATGGAATATGCGAGTTAACGAAACTATCTCGTTCGATAGTTCTTCGAGTCATTAAAATAGGGGATGTCATTGACCATGCAATGAAACGAAAACAAAAATTCGCAAACGTTGATGGTGCTACAAAAGATGTGATTCGGCGAACAAATTATGGTATATACCAAAAAAATGAAGTACCAACCTTGGAAATGATTTGGTATAAATTACTCGATTATCCCGATTACAATTACAAATCTTCAGATGGCCATAATGAAATCAACACGTATTGTTCAACTCCGACAAAAATATTTTATGGGAATGAAAAGCTACCGAGAATTCAGCAGACATAATCTACCTCGACGAAACTTGGTTTGACACCCATGAAGTTGTCAAATATGGCTGGGTAGACAGAACCAAGTGTTGTGTTTTGAACACACCTACTTCAAGGGGAAAACGTGTTATAATCTTGCATGCCGGGAATGAAAGTGGTTTCGTACCTAACGCTTTGCTTCTGTCGGCCAAAAATATAAAAGATTCGTCTGCTGATTACCATGAAGATATGACTGCGGCCTCATTCAAAACTTGGTTCAGTGAGCAGCTTCTCCCAAATATTCCTCCAAACTCAGTTATTGTTATGGATAACGCTTCATATCATTCTCGGTTATTGACTACAATACCAAACAATAACACAAAAAAGCCGATATTGTTGATTTCATGCGAAATCATGACATGGAAATACCCGAGAAGATTCCAACGAAAAAGATATTAGTGGCGACCATAAAACAACGTAATTTCAAAAAAGAGTATATTATTGATTCGATGTGTGAAACACGTGGTCATATTCTCTTACGTTTGCCTCCATACTATTGTGTGTTCAATCCAATTGAAATTGTTTGGGCCACAATGAAAGAAAGCTTTCGGAAATGTAATCAGTCACCGACTTTGAATGCTGTGGTGCTTGACAATATAAGACGAGTGGTGAATGAAGTAAGTAGGTAATAGTGATGTGTGGAAGAATTGTGTGGCCTACGTTATAAAAGAAGAAAACAAATAATATGTGCAAAGTTCCATAAAACCGATCGTTATTCAACCCGACGATGATTCCACCTTATCCGAATATAGTGAAGAATAATTTTGATTTTTCTAGTAATTTTGATGGCCTCTATTATTTTGTAAATATATGTTTGACGAGAATTCAGTGTGATTATTTGTGTTTTCATTGAATTTCAGAGTTTTCGACTCGGAAATCAACTACCTTAAATTTCGAAATTTTTTATAATTACCATTGGTGGAGAAATTCAGTTGAGATAATTTTCTCATGGGGTGATCAATTGCTATGATTGTAAGAATAAGTAACTGAAAAACTACCACTGAAAAATAATATGCCGACGCCTATGTCGAGGCGAGAATTCCTTCTCTGTGCTGTTCCAATTGGTATTGGAAACACTATACCTATGTTGTCTGACACATATATTTTAAACGTTCTTTTGACATGGATCACTAATGTGTGAGTGCTGATGATGGATTTAATGAAGTCCGAAACGTTGGCATAAAACTAAATTATTTATCTACGAACATTTTTTATCCCTTTCACAACCAATAGAAAAACCGCATTTGAAAATATTTTGGATCACCGCAAACCAGGCAAAGTTAATATCGTTTTGACTACTGAAAACTCTTAACAAGGATGTATAGATCTTGCACAGAAACGACCACGCACAAACCATACGGAAAATGGCTTTCGCTGAATTCTGCTGATTTTTTGGTATGATGAACTTCTCAATGTCCTGATCAAAAGTCTCCACCGGTACAACGAAAAGTAAGGAAAAAAATTGCTCAAAATCGGGAACATGGGGAATTTAGTGGTAAAACGGAAGAAATAGGCGGTGTTAGTTTGCAACTTCATGCCTCTCGAAAATTGTAGCATACGCTTTAGCAATTCTTCAAAGTATACTCCGTCTTTACAGCACCGTTTGCCAACGTATAAAGCCATAATCCGAGGAATGAAAAAATAATTTTTGTACAACTGTTTCATGTGCTACTCCCATTGGTCAGTGTAGTCGGTAGAAAAGTCCTTCTTCTTTCGTTTTCACTTCTAGTCCAATCAATTTCCATGAGTATGGGGCTCAGGGTCGCACACATACAGGGACCCCTTCCATAGATGTAGGGCCAAATATTCTGAGAGGTCGCCCAGTATCTCAGAGTATCTGATGGTGGTACCTAATGAGACCAGACACGAGATTAGGCCTCTTTTAGTCATCTCCTACAACAGAAGAACTACCGCAGGGGAGTTACCCTTCTTTGTCTGACTTCTCTCCCTCGATCCGTATAACTTGGAAGACCATAACAGTAATAAAGCTACCACCGGCATGGCTTTTAGGATAATAGAAGTACAAAATCACCCCACTACGACAAGGTATTCTTGAACAGTTAATTTTGTTTTAGAAAGTTCAGGATTCACAAAGTTTCCCACACTGTTTCTGTATCATTGGTGTTTTGGTTATAATATACAGCACATCAGATATGTTCTATGCATTATTAATATCTGTCTACAGTCTATAGACTGTACTATCATTGAATATATTCAGTTTCTGGTACTTATCTCTCTTACTTCCAGTATAGACAAAATCCAAAACAACCACTCACCAGATATGCAATACTCTTTTCGACGCGTGTTTCACCAGGGTATTTTGTTATTACATTTGCTGAAATAATTTCTAGATATTCAGCTCCGTACATAAAAAGTAATCACTGCTGGGTCACATAAATACCCGGCGAATATCAAAACAGTTTCATTCGTACAAGAACCAATTGAAGACGAATAATCGTTTTTAGCAATTTTGTGAACGAGCGATGGAAAATGGTAATATTTTATTTGATGCGTGTTTTTCGAAGGAGTGTACTTTGTTTTTCAACACATAATTTCACGGATCAGTTATAATGAAAATGGTCTTGTACCACTCACCACATTGTTTCGAACCCATAAGAATGAGTAAGTTTAATGTTATTGAGGGTAACCTTTGAACGACAAAGACGTAAAGTTCAGTTCAACCAGACACTGTGATGTTAGAATTTGTGGATCAGTATTATGTTAATCCTACAAATTAAGTTCAAGTAAGACCATGAGTCACGATAGTAATGAACGTGATTCGATTGAAGCCTGTCTCTAATCGATACAATTACGTCAGCTATAATAATTGCCCATTCTTTGTTTATAGACTTGATAACAGTAACGCCGATCGATAGATACTGCAGGCATATTTACTTTTATTGTTTTCGATATGGGTTTAAATGGGGTTATATAGGTTGTTCCGTTATTCAGCTGTCGTCTCCATACAAATGATAATTATCAAAAGCCGAAATATAGTTGAGTTGAAAATTAACAATGTCTTACCTCTTTTCATTTATAATGACCGCATCAACCACAATGGGTTATTAGCGGCGGTACAGTACAAATCATACATCATTCAGAGAAGAAATAGTTCTCATCACATTTAAGGCACTTCTGAATCTCTACTGAGTTCTAAGAACTCCTCTTCAGTTGATATCCGGGGCAGTCAATAATTACGTGTTTAACACTGAAGATTTCATATAATGATAATGAACAGGATGTGCAGCTCGTGGATGGAAGTGTCCTACACCATTTGGATGCCGGGGAGACGTATATTCTAGGGGTGAAACAACGCCACTCACATGAGGTAATAACAGTGAAGAACTGCGGCAAATATCAACATAATCTTCGACAGATCTAATCATCGGATTGAATTATAAAGTTGCTGCAACAAATATGCTTGCCGTTCCAATTTTACTCTATTCGTTCGGAGTAGTGAAGTGGACTCGGGAGGAGCTGTATCAACTCGACGTAAAGACCCGAAAAATTATGAATTTCTATAGGAGTTTGCATCCCAAATCGTCCGTTCCACGGTTGTACTTCCGCCGACAACAGGGAGGCCGTGGACTTTCAAGTTTGGAGTGTCTACATGGCAGAATGGTACTGGATATAGCCTGTAAAGTCGTCAGGATTTCGGATCCCCTTCTCTGCATGGTCTGTGACCTTTCTCTTCAGGGCAGCTGCCCGAGCAGCTGATGAACTCGGTTTAGTTTTCGACACTGAACGAGGTGACTACAACTCTGTCACCGAGTTGGAACCCGTTTAGCAAAAAGCTCATATAAAAGCCGCAGAGATCACCTCACTTCTGCGGAAACACAAGGATAAGTAAGCCAATGCATAGGGTCTTCGTTAATAACATTGGAGCTTATCAAAGCGCCTAGCTTTCGCTTTCCTCAGGTCGAGTGGGCTGAGGTCGGAAAGTGAGGGATTCATCATGGCTTGTCAGGATGGTATCTTCAACACCTTAGTCTCACAGTCGCGTGATGGGTATTTTGGTTCCTGACACAAGGCTCAGGGACTGCCGCGAGGCGCCCGAAACCCTAATGCTCTCGATGTCAGCATGTCCAGCATATGCGATCTCGGTCTATGTCCATCGACATAACGCGGCCCTAAGAGTGCTATATTAACATCTATGGTACTCTTACGGTATTGACGAGACACCGGTGTGGCCCCACGCTCCGGGGGATATTTAATCCGTTTTGGGAAAAGAGAAGTGCCGAATTTATTGAAACTATTCGTTCCCCACCCTCAGGCTCATACAAGCTAATAAGCCTGATGTAGTCTTTCTCGACCACCAGAGCATGACGATATTTGTCGTGGAGTTTTCAGCTCCTGTCAAGACGAATATCGTCCGAAAAGAGAAGAAAAAACGGATAAATATTTGCAGACTCTATCCAGACTACTCTGTCAGGATGGTTGTTCTGATTATTGGAGTCCTTGGTGGAATAATGCCCTGTCTACTCTCGAATCTCGAAATCATACCAGCTTGCCGCATTAAGGCAGAAAACTTAGCCAGAGCAATGCAGAAGGCTGTCATTTTTGGCTCACTGCGCTTGCTCAGGGTACATGATTCTCGGACCCAATGATCACATATCCCACGGTGACCGGAGTGGTCGCTGGTTGATAATGTTGGCGCGCCCTCCCGAATGTATTGGCGCTTCGGGGGATAGGGCCTGACCAGTGCATACTACGGTAAAAAAATAATAATATTATGCATAAAAAGTACACTTTATACATCAAAGGAAAAGGGTTAGCAATAGATTATATTTCACTTCTCCCAAAAATTATATAGTGTATGCAAGAAAATAATGATAAAAAAATATTTTATAACAAAACAATGATAGAGAAGAGAAGAAAAACAAAGAAAAAACTGTCCAGTCGATCTAGTCAACAGATATCGGAATCTATCAAAATCGTTTGGAGTTAACAGATAATTGTGAATGTCAAATAATAGACAAATAATTTTCAATAAAATAATTTTGCGACTATGAATTGAGATGTGAGCTATTCTATCTTTCAAGTTGGATCAAACTGCACACGGTTGATTAGTTTAGGAGTCCATCGCGGACAAACAACGTGACACGTAATTTATATACAGTGTGACCCATTTAAAATGGAACCACCCCTGTAGAATGTGCATTTTTCAATCAATCTCAATTTTTTTTTCATTGAAATATCAAGCCT
>NW_019295842.1:0-15137 GCF_000500325.1 Leptinotarsa decemlineata
ACTGCGAGAACGAAGTATCTCAAAGTCTCAGCAACGACTGATGAGACTTCGAAATACTATCTTCGTCGTTCCACTGAAGATATCTGCCGCAGTAGTAGACGAAACTTTTGATACTACAAGTTTCTTCTTCATGGCCTACCAGCTCGGATTTTGTTTTGTCTAAACAATAGTCCGTTGGTGGCAACATGAAAACATATGATTTTTTAACTCTTCGAAGCTTATGATGAAGAACAAGTTGATTTTTAACCTTTTGAATTACCAATAGAAGGTATTCACAATGTGAGTTAATGAATCGAAACCTTTTCTTCAATGTTTCCTATCATTTTAGGAATTGCTAAAAGCGTCATAACATTTTTTGTTATTTTCAACACATTTTATTCTAAGAATTGTAATGAATGAATGCATTGCTTTGATCTTGACAAAATATAAATTGCATGCATCCATTAACAATTTTTTGGCTGAATAATGAAATGAATGACCCTTCTTTAAAATAATTTTTACTAATATTATTTGATATTATTTTTTTTCATTCATCTATTTTGCATTCGTTTATCGAATATACATTGAACTAATTGCAATACCCTTACGGGTTATTGAAATTAATTCAATGTAGTTACCCAAGATATTGCTTTAAAGAATGCAGATGCATCCGAGTTCAAAAATTATATGAAAAAAAAATATTGAATAAAATAAATGAATTCATTGTGAACCACCTATTCAAATGAAGTCGATTGAACTATTATTACAGCATTATTTTCTTTTACAGTTGACCTTCGATGAATTCAAAATCGGTCGATATGAAGCATCCGCCCTAGACGGCTGTCCAGATGGATACATGCAGCTCAGCGAATTGGGGCGTCCTTTCACTGGAGGTTCTTGGTGTGGCTCCTCATCGGGTCCAGCTGCCTATTATAGTGAAACATCAACGGTAACAGTGAGCGTAAAACTTTTCGGTTCCCCACAAATACCATTCGCATTCAGCCTTCGTTATCGATTCGTTTCCAAGAGAGAAGCTATAGTTCGTTTCGGTTCTCCTAGTTCTCCTCTGGAACGTGGACAAGTTGCTCCAGGTACCTACTGCAGTAGACAATTCGAAGAATGTTATAGGAAACCATGTCGCCTTCAGTCGCCGAACTATCCTGGAATGTATCCGAGGAATGTGTCCTGCTATTGGAGTTTGAGGCAGAAATTCGTACCCACCTGCAAACATGCCATGATCGCTGTACGTCAGGAAGCTGCTCACAAAATGCATATGAAGAGATCAATCAATGTAGCTGGACTGAATAAAACTTCCAGAGCGCTACGAGCATGGAGAGATTGTACAGGAGAAAGAGATCATTTGATTTTCTACGATGGTGGCTCCACCAATGATCCAGTACTGGCAAAATACTGTGGAGGAGACTGGCTCCCCAGGGTGGTAGCACGTGGACCAGAGATGCTTGTAGCTTTCCATTCATCCCCATTCAGCATACCCCTTCACTCTCCAACGTTTCATTCACCTCTCAGAGGTTTTGAGCTAGACGTCGATGTAATTTTTGCAGATTCTGACTCAATGGATTATTCCAGACATAAAATAAAGTGTGAATTTGATATAAATGCAACTAGTCCAGATGGCGACGAAATTTGGAGTGGTAGAGGCAGAAACGGTAGACTCATCAGTCCTAAACACTCATTACCTCCGAATACAACATGTTCTTACAAATTCAGAGGTTACCCTGGCGACTTAGTTTGGATAAGTTTCATATCATACAGTCAAAGAGCTTTGTTAGTAGGAGAAAGTGCTCATGCTCTCCTCAGCAATGGTTCCTCCGGCAATGGTTGTTCCACTAGATTGAGAATATGGGATGGAAATACGATTATAGAAGACAAATGTGATGAATCTCCGAAACTCTGTGATCATACCGCATTGAGTAACTCAACAAGATTCACTAGGCCTTGTTCTGGTGATGAAAGCTATCTTTCGTCTGAAAAAACTCTAGTTGTCCAACATCATACTGAAGACGGTACCGCCTTACACCCAGCTTCATTCAAAATGAAATATGAGTTTGTGGATACTAGACTGGGGGGTCAGCCTTGGCCAGAGAACGAAGAAGGAGGTATTTGTTACCGTGTTTTTCGACGCCAACACGTCGGTGAAGTGACCGCACCTCGGAATATTTTTTTATATGGGCGGGGAGGTGCGAAAAACTTAGATTGTGTATACAGATTCGAAGCCGGCTTAGATGAAAGAGTTCGGCTCATTTTGAACAACGCATCTTTTGGCCTAAATCCAACGTGTGAAACTCTCAATGATCCTCACACAGGAAGGCAGATATGTGAATATTTTCCAGGAAGCCGTATCTCAGAACTAAACGTTTTTGAGCGACCCTGGAAAGATATTCGTACGCACAAAGCTTGCATTTGTGATAATTCCACACTTTCCAGTAAACCTATTGTGTTCATTTCATCTTCGAGAACACTAGAACTTCAATTCACTGCCAAAGAGATGAATATCAGCGAAGACTTTACAATACTACATTTTCACGTACTATTTGAACTCATCAAAATGTCGGACTGTCCAAGGAATCAAAGACTGGGAGGTTATGGAGGAGAAGTTCATTTCAATAATCCTCCAGTCGACCGAACTGAAAATTTATGTTTGGGTATGCCATGGGTAGTGGAAGCAAGATATAACATGAGTTTGTTTCTACTCAGTTGGGGAGCATTTCTTCCATTGAAACCTCGCATAGATGAGCCTACTCGTTGTCCAACAACAAATCGGGTACTCATTTATTCAGGACGACCTCCCAAATTGGTACGAGTGGTATGTCCTGCAGAACCTGGATCTCGTCCGTTAGCAGTGCATGTATTCAGTGAGGAATGGTGGGGTGAAGCTTTAGCTCACATTGTGCAACGTCCCCCAAATTTTCTTATAGAATGGATAGGCTCCGAAACAGGAGTAGCAGCATTTCACTGGCTCGAAATTTCCAGATCAAGATCTGCACTACTTCAACAGTTGCAAGTTCCAGTAAACACCACCGGAAATGAAACGGACTTAGAGTGCGCGTTCAAATGCCCCGAGTTAGATGCGTGTATTAGTGCTTCGTTGTGGTGTGATGGAAAGGATCACTGTCCATCAGGTTGGGATGAGTCGGAAGCGCAGTGCGGTGCAACTTCAAAATTGTTAAATTCATTGCCACTGTCGGCCCTCGCAGCAGCAGCCGCAGTGATCTCTTCCATCATCCTCCTTGTCTGCCTGACCTTACACCGACTGCGTGCTAGGCGTCGAAGGAGGCTGGCAAAGAAGAAGTTGCTCACAGGTCCGAGGCTATTGGATCCGAGTTTAAATTCTTGACATAAGTCGCCGCCTGTGGAATTTATACATGTGGATCGGGAAACAACCGTATGAGGTCTGGTGTTTACCGGTTTTTCCGTCCCTATGCTCATTTTTTATCTACCGGTGCCTTTCTGTGATTTACAATGGTTTTGCGTGGCGTCTTCACATTTAAACCAAACTTAGGTGTTTCTATCTTGAATAAATATAAAGTTCACCAATGTTGTTGTGAAGTGCTATTGGAACGAGTAATTTCTGTAGCAGCAGAAACACTTCTTCGCTCACTAGAACCGTACTTAATCCAGTTGATAGTTTATTTTCAATTAACTTACTGTTTGCAGAATTTTATTCAAAAACGTCATATGCCAAAAACCATTTTTTCAATTGTCTAATTACAAAACTTCGATTCAACAGAGATAAATGTTTGCTCAAAATGGATCAAAATATTTTGTTACTGTTATCAACCACTCAATTCACTAACAGAAAATCATTAAAATGTCCACATGCTGTGAAAAAATTTCGAGTATCAAATAAACTAGAAAATACCAATAGAAAATGTAGATTTTTTTACTGTTGAAATGTTACTAATGAACGAAACCTAATTTGTTTCGGATGTAACCAAAGTTTCCGCCCGTTCTGCTCTTTTTTTTCAGTCACCTCATTGCCGACTATTTAAATTCAGTTTTCTCTCGGCTGATCAGTACTATTATTGTTGACATTAACGATTCATTCGCTTCTGAACAAAAATACGCTACAAAATTCTGTTAATGTATAGTTAAAAATTATATCGTTCACTATTACATTAAGAATGACATACCAATGAGCAATGAATCGTTATATTGGGTATTCACGTTATATTCAGTATACGCAGATGTTCAAAAATAAGGAGAACAGTAAAAAACGAAATGAAGTTCACCCAAATTGTTTTCAATGATATCAGCTATCAAAAAAATCATCGATTTGCTTAGTTGAAAAATCAAACCGCGCAAATATTCACAAAAATATTGTAGACTCTTGTCAATTTTCATAATTGTGTGCGTAAGATTCAGTCCTAGTATCAAATGATACTTGAAATCGCACATTGAAAGGTAAGACGTCGTTAATCCTCAACTCGCACAATATTTTACTTCTGAAGGTTCTCGTTTGTAGGGGAACGACTGGTGGTTGAAGAAATTCTTGAGGCTCAGTATGGAGTCTTCAGTCTTCAGTCTAGGTCAATATTCAAGACTAACAGATTGAGAGCTCTGATCGTCATGAAGATATTATTCAAATTTTTGGGTAGGTTTTAATCACCAATTCTTCATATTTAGATGTTACATTCCTCCTCCGTTTGTTTATTTCGGTACCTATTACCCTGAGCACCTAATTTACCATTACTTCGACTTCTCCATTCGAAGTCTGGTGAAAATACAACATGTTGATCAGAATAAGGTTTCCAGAACCAGTTGAGGCATTCGTTGAATATTTTTTAATTCCATGCGATACAGTATCACCAAAGATGAACTCATCCTCATATTTTACTTACAGCTCTTTGATTTTCGAGTTGAAAACCTACGTACCACAAAACAATGCTTGCCTTCATAAGATTGGAGTCGTTTCTTCATGGGGAACTGCAATTTCATCCAAATAGTCTTATAAACGACATGACTTGTACTTTGATGTATTATCTCAAGATTTTGAGCTCATACAATTCGCTTTCAGGCATTCGAGAGTCACTCATAGAGAGAAGGAGGCTAAGGGTATAAACATTCTTGAAATGAACGATTGATTTTATTGCTATAATTGACTCATTTTTCTCGAATATTCTACATTTGTTATCCTAATGTAACACCTCATTTCCATCTCTGCTTGCATTTTCTTGAAAATTTTGGAATCCATACAATGAGACATTTTGGTTATCGAAATTCTTTCAAAATTCATTTGATCAAAGATCTTTTTTCATCTTTCAATCCAGAAACTGGATGGACTATTTGGCAGTGACGAGTGAAAGTACCAAATGAGAAGTGAATCAAATTATTTTCGAAACAAAATCACTTTTGTATCCAATATAACTACAGATTTGGATGGTTTTTGGCTCTTAACAAACATACGATTTTGATCAAAACCAACATCTTGTAATATGGTCTCAGTCTTTCATAAATATTCATCATCAATAATCTCCGACTATCATTAAAAATACTGCCAAAATAGTACATAGTCTAGTTTTCACCAGCCATCAACGTAAATTTAAATATTCAACTGATTTGTATGCTGCATATAGAATTGTATTATATATAACTAATATTTGTTGAATGTTAATAAAAAAAATGTGAAGATTTCACGCTGAACCAGTGAATAACTAATAAAAAACTAAGAGACAATCGTTCAGTGTGACCCCTGTTTAGTGGTCTTTAAAACTGACTAAACTCCTTATGGAACTCTGATCACTATTTTGATCAGTTATGTAGTGAGACATAATTTATTGTACTTATAACTAGAAAAATAAAGGTTTTCAAGGAGTAGGAACCAGATTAGTACGATTGTAAGCTGAACATTATTACAATCGTTCAGTTTAATAAGTTTGAACTACAGTAAACCTTTTGAACTTTGCTATTTAATTGTTTAGAACACTTTCCAACTATGTGTGATGTCAGAAAAGTGACAGATTTGAAGAATTTTATAGAATAACATAAAAAAATCATCATGGATAATGAACACCTAATATAGTGACCGATATAATTTTCCGTTTGTCCACCAACTACTTCCATTGAAACAATATCTAATGTTTCTTTCTGTTTTTTGAGGAATTCAAACCCCCACAATCTGAAAAATAAATTAAGTTGAATCAGTGAAGAATCTGCTGAAGTGTAATGAGGTGCCAACTGAAACGTTCCTCCTGAAAAATTACTGCGTAATATATATGACCGAAGAGTTCCATTGGTCATTAATTGGTCTTTTTCACAAATTTTGCCTGCAAATAGTATGAATGATTGAAAAAATTAAATTTCAATATTCAAAAGGGCTAATGTTTCAGAAAGTAATCCCTTTCGGTTTTCAAAACCAAAAAAATTCACTTGTCAAAAGCAGCTCAGATGAAAACAGTTATATTTCAGTTGAGAGACAGCAAAGAGAATGTGAATACCCAAAAAACAGAAACAAATATTTACTTATTCACAAAGAGTGTCTTTCGGAGAATAATATCTGCTGGTAATCTATTCCTGGGAGGCTGTTTTTCAAAGTTCAAAGCATCCACTCAAACTTATTCAAAACAAAAATTGGTTCCTAACTTCTGGTATGAGAGTTCAGTCACAGTTAACATTGAAAATTATACTCCGTTCAAGTTGGAAGTATAATATGAGATAACGATTATTGTATGTTGAATATCAGTATAGAAAGTATCAACTTACTTTATATTCATTTCCACGCTCCACGAAATCATTTTTTGTTGTTCTATTTTTTCGATGTATGCCCCTGATAAACTTATTCAGAAGTTTATTGTTTTGGAAAAGAGAGTTTGTGGCTTTCTAATACTCCATCTTGGTACAAAAAAAATGTAGGAATCTTCCAAAGAAAAGAAGAAAGCAATCAATTTCAAAAGAAGTAACTCTATACATTGATATGTAGATCATACAAAGAAGTAACTTTCACACATACTGGAAGAAAAAAGCCCTCCCCAAACAGCTTCTTTCATATAAACATTGAATTACACGAAAGAAATATCCTTTCGAAACAAAAACTCTTATATGAACACTGAATTATCCAAAAAACACTTTTCTCTACTCGGTTTGTATTCCAAACAGTCGTTATGGAACTGAATCATATATCGTTCACAGGATTTCCACACAATATACTAAATGAAAGGTCCCAATCACATGGGATATTATCATTCTCACTGGTAGAAAGCAATATTTAGCCGTTAGATGAATGAATTTGTGTGTTTTTTCTCATAATGCTAGCCAGATTGGTACTGAAAAGCCCTAAGGCAAGTGTCTCACGGCGAAACATCGATATCTACCAGTGAGGAGGACAATGTTTCATGTAAGTGAAAGTTTTACCTTTCATTCAGTATATTGTGTAGAAATCCTGTGAATGTTATCTGATTCAGTTCCATAACGAATATTTGGAATACAAACTGAGTAGAGAAAAGTGTTTTTTGTATAATTCAGTGTTCATATGAAAGTATTTGTTTCGAAACAATTTTTCTTTCGTTTAAGTCAATATATTTATATGGAAGTAGCTATTTCAGGAGGGATTTTCTTTCAGTTTGACTGAAAGTTACTTCTTTGTATGATCTGCACATTTATGTATAGAGTTACTTCTTCTGAAATTGATTGCTTCCTTCCTTGCTTTGGAAAATTCCCACATTTTTTTATATTGAGATGGAGTAGTAGAAAGCCAAAAATTTTCTTTCAAAAAATTCAGAGTTTCATCACTGAATATTATTGATTTTTAAGACAGACATATGAGTATTTGAAAAAATACAATTATTAAATCTCCAGATTGATACCTCGTGACAAATGCATCAGTTCATGGAATTACATTATTAAAATATAGTAAACTGTCTCATACTGTAATTCCAAAATAAAAGGCACTGAATTCTCAGAAATGACTGACGTTTTCGCCTTAATCTGTCTCTTGCAGTGGCGTACTGAAATTATATTAAACAGCTGAGGAAAAATGATGCTGAAATATATAGAATCACAACCTTGACAACAATGTTTTCATTTTGATGTAATAATATTCCTTAGAATTTAGTGCCTACTGGAGTTGTATTGTAGTAAGTTCTATTGAATATATGCTGACATATCCCACGTTACACTTCCAACTTGTTGGGATTCATTTCAAGATAAAAACTCTCTTAATTGAAATATTCGTGATTTCAGTGACGATATTTCAAACATCTTACTGAACAGTTACCATTATTAGAGATTAAGCCATTGTTAAGATATTTATTTCAGCGTCTCAGCAGAAGAACGAGTGTCAGTGATACGGAATGCGAATTCTCAAGTTTAAGTTTAAATTGTGAGCTATTTATTTTCTACACCCCAGTAATTTGGCTCTGTTCTCTAAAATATTGCACGAAGAGAAGGTCTAGCAATAAAGCCATTATTCATTTGAATCGTGTTCCACTCGGTGGTTAGTTACTGGAAAAGATTAAATAATTTTCTTTTTGTTATTTCCACACACGGATACATTGTGTTTCCACGACTGGAAACATGATGTATTGCTCTTCTTTCGAGTGAATTCATTTAGGATCATCTTCAGATACTGCAACGTCCAAAGAACTCATGTTTATTATGATAAATGAAAGTATTAATTATTATTATACAAGCATATAATAATTGCTGATATCTTCAAAGGTTTAGCCCACATCTCATATCATAAATCATCATTCAGAATGAAAGCTGTTATGTTGGAGTAGAATACAATACTTTGTTCACGGATACGAAAAAAATTCTATTCAAAAAACAGGTATCAATATCCCATGGAATACTTACCCTTAAACTGATTCAATAATCATTCCATTCATGTTGATACTCTTTAGAATCAATAGAATATTGTACAAGTGAAAAAAACGACATATTTCTCACGAGCGCAGAAGCGAGTGAGAAATATGTCATTTTCTCACGCATTGTACACTGTACTTTTTCTACGGTTGCAATAGTTTTCAACTATTGAAAATTAAAATACATATATAATAATACTTGTATGTCTTCAACTCATTTTTATATTTTATTTAAAATAGTAATTCACAGTTATATTTGAATAATTTTGTAAAGTAATTCCTGGTAGGTCGTTTTGTTTCAACATGTTTTCGGTAATTGGAATATTAGCTGCGGTCGAAGTTGAAGTTGATGGGGAAACGTACTGAGCTTCCACAGCATTGTTGTGTTCAGGTTCTAATGGCGCTGGAGGCTGAATGGATTCTACTATACTTTTTGAAATTTTCATTTTGTTAGCTATGGAGTTGTCGATATAAGATTCAGCAACATTGCCGGATTTCCAACCCCCATAGCGTTCTAATTAAAAGATCTGCCCCTGCATTAACTAAAATAGTCGCGGATAACCTTCGAAAACGGTGGCCAGTATATAATTCAGGGTTCGGTAATTGCAAAAATTTCGCTATTTCTTTTACCATGGTGCCAAATTTATTTATTTCCACAGGCTGTTTCGTACATTTGCTATTTTTGTAATTTAAAAAAAACGTGTTTTATTTGTGCATGGTCGAAGCTTCACATGTTTTTGTAAATTTGGTAGAATTGTCCTGTGACTGTGAAATTTCTAGGAACCTTGGTTTAAGTATCGAGTAATTTTATTAAAATGGCCGAATTAAGATCTTCCATGTCATCAATTTTTAATCTTCGAAGTTCATCACAATGGCCTGCCCCTGTAAAGCCAATAGCTAAAGCAGCCTGAAATCAAAACCAAACAATCATTTTCCGAAAACAATTTAAAAATTTTCAATTCATACCTTTATCAGCAAATACTTTTCTTCAGGTGCATCCTTTAAAAATTGTTAAATATCTTCAGAAGTTAATGTTTTCGACTGTTTTGGAGCATATTTTTCAGATTTGCGTTTTGAAAATGCACGTAGTTTTACGTATTTTGATATATCAACACAGTTTTAATCAATTGAGGTACTCCTGAGTACTGAGACTATAATGTTGATGATTTCAATTTCCTTGACAATTCTTCAAAATGAACTAACATTCTGTTACTGTGAACTAACACTAACATTCTGTTACTAATAACATTCTTATTTTTCCAAATTATAGTGAATAATCTATATGAAAAGTACGATGACGGTTGACGTCATAGTTTATCATATTTATCATAAAGGAAGATTTCCCGTTTTCAAAAACCCACTGTCCCGATGGATATTTTTTTCATCATTTTCTCTTTGTTTTTCAATATTCTAGGTAGTAGCATTAGTAACGGTAGGCCCATTCTATGTGGCTACACATATCCAGAGGGAATGTTATCTTCATTCGCAACACATACAAGGAGTCCTATTGAGGAAACGGAACATAAAAAATTTCACAATTTACTGAAGGCAATGAAGGCTATCCACCTAAGACATTTTAGAGACAAAGTTGATGATATCAACTGTAACATTCACTTATCGTCAGATGATTACCAATTCATCTTGTACAGAAACCTTCACTATTTGGGTTAGATCACTTGATGAGAAATAAATACTCAGATAGATTATTCAGTGAAGTAACGTAATTAATTAAAATACAAAGTTACCTTTTTAAATAATAATCGACTGATTTTTCAAAATATAAATCTTGATAGTATTCAAATCCATTTCCTTTTTCAACTCTGTATTCATATCCACCAGATACGATGAAAATCATTTGCAATTTGCGGATAAATTGATTATGATCGATCAATTAAGTAATATTGACCAACTCAGCTGAACAAACATATCTGTCATAACATATGCGCCTAAATTACCATTTGAATCACCGCAATCACATCGCTGATTATTATTAACTAATCGCCTCCAAATGCATCAGGACCTGCGTTCCATCTGTCATTGGTTTATAGTTCGAATTATTCAAATTTTCTACATGAGACGTAGCCAAAGTGTCGATACTGAAGTTGATTCAAGCGAACATTGAAAACCAGAGAAGGATATTCCATAAATAAGAAGAAACTGATTTTGAGGAGTATTCACCTTTCAATATTGCAATATTTGTTAGCATGAAAAAACTTTATTTATCGATCAATAAAACTTATGAAATTTACAAATCAAAGTTTGTTCAGTTTCCTTTCTTCAAGTTTGATGAACACTAGATTATAATGTTATAATGTTTATTCAGGAACAACGATATTGATATACAGTGTATAAAAGCCAAATGGAATAAATTCATTATTTCGGTTACGGTACATATTTTAAGAAAATCCCGAAACACGTCAAATTCAAATTATAATTTGACATACTCCAATGGAAAAATGCTACCCCCGCCTTCAACCCCCAATTTTTCAAATGGGAAGTATAGGCTTATGATATATCGTTTGAAAGGTATCTTCATTCTATATCCGAAAATGTTATCGCTTTCAAGTTTATTGCAACAATTGAGATAAAAATAAATTAAAATCATGTGGTTACCGAAGTTCGATAACACTACAAAACTTAAATGTAATGCAAAATGTAATGAAATGTAGAATGCTAAAAAAGAACTATGGAGATGTTATCGAAGTAGATGTTCAGATGTTCTCAGCAAGTTTACTATCGATTCAGCTCATTCTGGAATATTGATTCTAAAAGATACTTTTATGGATTCTTTATAAATCAATGACACACCTAATAATTTTTCATTCATAGTCGGTTTCATTTTCCATCATTGTTATTCAACCTCGATGTGAGCCAGCAAAATTATGTTTTATGGATTATCTAGAATATTCAAGATATGGTAAAAATTTTAAATCTACATTATTCAAATCAAGATTAAATTGAAAACAGTATATTCATGGGAGGAATTAATTTTTGAAAAAGAAATATTTTGTTTTTCTACTTCTCTATCTTTATATAAGAAATGTTGGGAACTTCCCTAGGAAGATGAAGATTGATGTAATTTTTAGACACTTCGATCCAAATCAAACATAGTTTCATATCGTATTAGGAAAAAAGTTCAATGTGAGTTTTTCACTTGACAGTTAACAAAACCCCGACACGTGTTTCGCAATACAATAGCATCTTCAGACGTCACAACACGGTTTTGTATTGTGAACATTGATTCCTTCATTCACATTCTGAAATGCCTTCTACTGTTAATGAAGAAGTGGAAAATAAAAAAACACAACAATTTTTTCTAAAATCTTCAAGCAATGGCTCAGATTATATATTTGACAATTCTGTGTGTTTCCATGTTAACTGGCAGCTATCAAACCTGATAGATTATATTGTTTATACATATGTCTAGATGATATTCTTTTTTGTTCAATATTCATATTCAATCGGATAGAATGATTTTTTGTACATGTATCTGATTCGATTAAGATAGTTAAAAGCGAAATTGAAATTATAAATATATAGTTGTTTTTAGTTTTTCAAGAAAATTCAGAACAGGATCTTTTTCCAGGTCTCATATATCTCAAATAGTTTTTGAAATGTATATAAAATCCAAACCAGAATTTTCAATCAATTATTTATAACTATTTCAATTTTCCAGCCCTTCTACTGAAGTATCATAAGGTTTTCAGTTACATACCCCTTCGAATCTTGTGTCACCTCGATTTCAATTTTTTGTGTTGGAGGTTATGTTTTTGATAAAATGAAACAACAGTCAATGAAATATTGAATAAAATAAATGAATTCATTGTGAACCACCTATTCAAATGAAGTCGATTGAACTATTATTACAGCATTATTTTTTTTTACAGTTGACCNAAACGAAACTAAAAACTAAAAAATAAATATAGTTTAAAAAACTAAAACACGCTTTTCAAGAACATCGAACTGAAAATTTAAAAATATTTTTTAATGAGCTTAAAACAATAACAAACAAAAAATACTAGTATTATTGTGAAAAAAGTGTTGGCGCTTTTCCAGGGTTCAGACCGGAAAGATAATTCCTAACTTCGTTATCGAAATGCGCTGGAGCTCTATCTTGTGGATGCCACATATTTTGCCTTATTCCTAAATTTACTTTTTTCAAGTATTCTGGTAAATCGGTCGGTCGGTAGCCGGGGTGATTTGTTCACTCAGTCAATCAACCGATGTGTGAGTCGATGGTTCAAGCCACAGGCTGAACGCTCGATTTGCACTTGCTATCGTCTAAGACGTGTTGGCAATCACACGTTAAAATGTGAGACCTCGTCAGTCCTTAGCTCGCACAAGTTTCGACTTCTGAGGGTTGTCGTTCGTAGAGTGCGACAGCTGGTTAACGGAAAAAACATATTTTTAACGTATTTTTTTAAACATATTCAAATCATCTTATGAGAACTGAAAGTAGTTTGCACAATTCAAATTATTTAGAAGAAACACTGGTAAATTATTATTAACAGGTGCATTCCCAAACATTTACTTTGATAGCATTTTGGTGATGAGCCCTTTTTTGCGTGAGGGTATCCTCCGGCCTAAATGTGCGCGTCATAGTGATTCGTAATGTCATTTCTACTGAAGGTTGTTTTCCGTTGATAATCAGTCGCAGAAACATATTCTTCTAAGATAATCTTCATTTAGTCAGTCTTCAACGATTGTTGAGTGATAGGGATGAAGCTGCCGATCCTTCAATCTTCTCCAAATCATCATGTGACCAACATCTTATTGAGCAGCTACTACCCTTGTACTGCTTCCAGGGTATTCTTCGACAAAATTCTAAAATATACTTATCATCCATTCATGGACAACTACTATTACCAGCAACTTGCGGTTGCAAAGTACCTGTCTCAAGTAAACGATGATGAATGGAAATAAATAATAGTCTCTTTGGTATATTCCGATTGGAATATTTTTTCGCAAAACGCCTTGCAGCTGCTGCACTATTCCTCAGGTATTCACCTGTGATTACAAGAATCACAGATAATCATCCTTGTTGTAGCCTGACCACACTAACCTAGAATTATATGCATATCTGCCATTTCTGCAAACGTATAAACCATTTTAACATAGAGTTTGATTTGTATCAACACTCTTGAAATGCATAATAATTGAAAGCTCCAGTTGATAGAATGTACTTATAAGAGCAATTTATTGTTATTTATCCATAGCAACTACAAGTGTTGAACAGTCAACTATGATGTAATGATGTAATGAACTAATATTAATTCAATTATAACGCATTTAGAAGTTTGGGGGCTTTTAGGGGTTCAATACCCCCTTTCAATTTTTATAGATTCCGTGGTTTGATATGAATCAGGTGATCTCACGATGAGGAAGCCATGGATTCATTTTCATTACAAAATGTTGATCAGTTCATGAAATATTTGGAAAAATCAATTTTCATTTCGGACTTTCCAAACGCTGTAACTTTTTTTGGGGTGCACATTTGCGATCGAAATATTTTTGGCACATCTTTTTGTTACATACTCTATAAAGTACCTACTAGGCTATACAGATATCTTGGTCATCTTTACCTACGGCAAAGAACAACTGGTCAATCAATTCATCAACACACCCAAAGCCACTTACAAATAAATGGATCGACATCAATTCACAATCCAGAATACAAAACAATTAAATAAATTCAGCGAATTTCGTTTGGCACAGTTAGAATATTGTATGAATGAATACACGCATTGCACGATGATTTCTGGGAAAAAACATGATGATGTTTGTTTTTTATGATACGAATTGAACTATCAGCAGTAAGCACATACATGTCATTAGTAGAGAACAAATATCTCGTTTCAATTGATCAAAATGAGAGTTGGAATTCTTGGGAAATGTATTAATATCAACAATGCCACTGGAGAAATAATGAATTAATTCCAAATATCCATACTTATTCTACGGAAAGACATTCATACGAAAACTTATTTACATAATGTTCTCATCAAACTTTGAGAATTGTTTCAGTTTGATATGAATTAAAATTCCCTGGGAACTCCATTCTCGAGATATCACCCTTTGAATTTTTGGGCGACAACCGGCAATTGCCAATTGCCAATTGCGAATTTCATATAATGAAGGATTAAACAAAATAGAACCTAAGAAATTCACTGCATGAGGAATATATTATTCGTGGCTGCGCGCATCTTTTGAAAAGTATTTTCCCGAAGAACACAATACAAAAATTAAAGTGAATTCATGGATTTATAATCCTTTTTTACCCAACTTGGAAAAGCCTGAAAACATGTCAAACGAGATATATGAATCTCTTTTAGAAATGTC
>NW_019295843.1:3437-16316 GCF_000500325.1 Leptinotarsa decemlineata
TATTCGCTCAAATATTCCTGGAGTCTCTCTGATTACCCTGCACGCATCGATGATGCGGTTTCTTAAGTCCTCTACATCGCGAACAGGAGTACGATGAACCAAATGCTGTGAATGGCCCCAAATAGAGAAATCGAGAGGATTGAGATCCGGGGATCGAGCGGGCCAGTTATGTGGTCCTCCTCGACCTATACACTGATTTGTATATGTTTCAGTTAAATGCTGACGTGCTACTTGACTGAAATGTCCGGGAGCCCCATCATGCATAAAAACATATCCCTTCTGACGCCCAAAGGAACTTCCTCCAGCAGTATTGGATGCATTTCTCTTAAAAATTTAACGTAAATAAATCATTCCCAATAACTCCGAGCCACACGTTGAGAGGAAACTGTTCTTGATGATTAGTTTTGACAATAGCGTGAGGGTTTTCATCAGCCCATATGAAAATTAATAATCTTGTCTCGGAAAAACTACATTCGTCTGTGAATTCTATCGTATTCAGAAAGTCACAATTTCTTCTAATCATTTCCAGCATCCAATTGCGAAATTCGGGACGGTTCGGAAAGTCTCGCGGTAACAGTGCCTGTACCCGTTGCAGATGGTAAGGGTATAAGAGTTGTTCCTTGAAAATTCGAAATACCGTCATATGATCAACATTTAGCTGGAAAGCAATCTTTCTAGTACTGGGGGTAGGTTGTTCTTCAATCAAATTAAGTACTGCTTCCTCAAGCTGTGGTATTCGTACTACTCTATGGCGACCACAATCCTGCCATTAACAAATTAAGAACAGACCAATAACACACAATTAGTATCAATCCAATTTCTAAAATTCACAAACTGACAGCGTCATACCAATTCAATTGTCACTGTCACTAATAGCGACCTACTAGATAGATCAGTTTCGTATTTTCGCATTTATGACGATGTATCTCTGTAGTTGTTCGTAAAATAATTATTTGCTGCGAACTGGTTTATTTTGGGCAAAAAACCCAACAGACATTTTTTGTTTAGAATGAAACAGGCTATTGAAAATGAATTTTTAAATGGTAAACAAATGATAAGACAAAAGTTACATTGGAAATAAATTTTAGGGGTTGCGTTTTCCACCCCTTACAACCATGGGGTAAACCAATCAAATTACTGGCTGAGTTTTTCTCTGGTAGTACGAAACGTCAGGTTGATTTCAATATTGTAACTTTTTCAGTGCTTGTGAAAAAAATTGTTATACAAATTTTATGTTCCCCCTTTAAGGGGCTGTGTCTTAACAAAGGACGCTCCAATCAACTTTCTTTATATGAAAGATCCTATCTTCTTTTATTATATTTTCATTGGATTCACATTCGCATTGTATTATTCCATGAGAAGCATTAATAAATCAGGATATATTATAATGAAATGATTATAAAAGACGGCGTATATATATGTTTATTACACAAAAAACGTTTCATTCAACAAGACGTTGTTATAACATTATTAAATCATTAACAAGCCGTAGAACATTTGAAGGTAATATCAACTGTGTGTGAAGTTATCCAATATATAGGTATCAAGGTCATATATAGGTCATAAATTTCCAAAGTGATACATAAAACACGAAGTCATGCGTAACATGTGCACACGCGCAAGACTGATTTCAAATTGTGGAGTTTTGGACTTTAGTTAATAACTTGGTTGTATAATGCAATTTTACGAACTACTGAATTGTGTTTCTTCAGTTGCCAAGGAATTAGGAATTAGGGTTGGCCAATTCCAACTCAATTTGCATGCGACCGTTTAAAATGACAATTTCAAACTTCCCGCCTTCAGAGTCACCAACCACAGAACGCATCTTGTTGCATTTTACTGTCGGCTATACGGAAGTCTGGTCGAGTTTTATTATTACATTCTTCACCTTTGGTTGCATCGCGCTTTTTTGATATTTGAATTTATTCAATGTCGACATTTTCTGAAAGAAAAGGTGAGTAATGCAGTTCAGATCTTTGAACTGTCCATCAATCAATGACTAGAACCGACTAGATCATATATAGCGAAGGTTTGCGAGGAATAATACATGATCTAATAGTTGTGAACAGTTGGTTTCGTACCTGTGGTTCTGTGTTGTGTGTGACGCCTGACTGTCATTGTCATTCGTGTTACTCGAACTCGACTTTTTCAGTGATTGTAGTCGACTAATTAATGTTTGCATTTTATCTTACTGAATACTAAAAAGCTAAGAGGTTAGTGAATTCATAAAGCATTCTCGTTCGACAACGTTTAATGACATATTTCACCATTTAGCAAAATCAATCTTGCGAAACAAATTATAATGACCACAAAAGATCAGGATGTAATGTTAACATATGTCTTGAGGAATGCAAGGTGATACGAGATCCACAATAACACCAAATTTACCGGTTCTCAGGTTTACTGGACATAACCATAGGATATAACCACAACAAAACACAATTTCAAATGGCAATATACAGGAAACCTACACAAACAAGCTCCAAAAAATAAACAACTATGAAAAAGATGAAGACAAAGACTAAAATGGGATATACAGTATACAATGCTCGGACTACAACAAATTCTAAATCGGCTAAACCAAGAAAAAACTGATACAAAGGTACAATGAGCACAAAAAGGCATACATGAATCCAATAGTATATAAATCAAACCTCGCAACACACGCCATACAAAACAAACATAATTTCCCCCCACCAGAGAACATAAAACTCATGAAATAAGTCAACAAGGGAAACCGCATGGACATTTGGGAAAACTTGAACATCCATAAATGTAACAGTTATGAATCACTTATCGAGGAACAAATACAAATCAAAACACAACAAGACCTCACATTCAATACATTAAACAAAACCATACACATTCCTAGAGAAGATCTAACACAAAGAATAGTACCTGATGCAATACAAATACAGGCAAATTTACCTAAAGTACCTGAGTTGAGATGTTTGGACCGTATAAAGAAGCAGACGACAGGATGACAAGTTCAGTTTGAGGAGTGCCTAGAAGATGACAGTACGACCAGCTGTCGAAAGCGCTCGGAGATAATTGATAGAAGATATAAAGCTTCAAATCCTTTTTGTGGAAATTGATACTGCTTTAGGAAGCAAATAAAAATATTTACCACCTAAGTCAGTAAATTGTCTTGAATTCATTCTTTTTCATGTGAAATCATTATTCTAAAGTATAAACAGAACTAGACTCTCATAAACAGTGAGCTAAGGAAATTTAGAGAATTCAGCATGCAATGAATTCTGCTACTCACGAAGTGACAAATTTCAGTGCTAATTTTACAAATATTGGTAGGATTGTCCTATCGCTAAATATTCTGAATAGAGAAATAATTCCCAAACTAAAAAATGTATAGTGAAGAGTTGAAAAAATCACCTTCTGTTTATAAACAATTGACACCCTCATATCAGAGAAACGCTACTTGTTATAATTCGAGAAAATGTGGGCATAATTTTCAAGTAGATGAACAGGTGTGGATATGGAAATTTTGTACTTTCTGATGCTGCGAATAAATTTCTGCCAAATTAGCGCCTCGTATTGTTGATGCTAGGTTGAGAGAGCCGTGTTAAAATTAGTGTATGAACTAGAAAATTCAAATGAATCCAGTGCAGGAACTTAGTACGTCTCAAAATTGGAACCATTTTCTAGAAAGTTTGGCTACCTCCACAATTCGTTTAATCTGTTTATTGTAGAATTCAGAATTTGATATGAATATTCTGCTTGAATTTGGGGCAAAATCTGGTTGTCCCTCTCTCATATGTGAAGCTCTTCGACTTGACAATTCTCCATATAGAGGGTGAAATATGACTTATTTTCCTATCCATGGTAGTGACACCGCCGTTCGTTTTTTTGAGGAATGAAATAACACTGTAAAAATAATATTGGGTGTAAAATAGACTACCCCGAATGAATTGAAGATAGAGTTCAATTTCAATACTTACCACATGAAGTATTAGTAATAGTGCTTCTTGAGACACCTACAACAGCCGAGAAATCGTGAAGTGCAGTTCGAACAACCATTAATCTATTTAATTTTGTTGAGAAAAAATGTAATGAAAATATATTAAGTACCTGCCCATAATATTTCTATAATCCATTTTCAATTGGGAAGACAGCAGTGAATAGGCAACAACAAACGAGCATTGAGCTGAGCATATTACCGAGTTATTTTGAATACATTCATAACGTGCTTCCTGTTACTTGGGGATATTCTTCGTCTGGGAAAGCTATATAACTATCTGCCCCTAATTGAACATTGAAATGACACCCAAAAGACCATTTCAATTCATTCAGTCCATTATTCCAGTTGTATGTATGTCCCTTTCATTTGATTCTGGATATTCCATAATTGGATGAAATTCGCTCAAAAGCATTGGAATCAATAAATGTTGTTCCTTAAGTTAATTACAACAACCAAATCATTATTGTCCATTCGGCCGAATGGATCCCTATGCAAAACGACATTTATATAAATATCATCCTCAGAAGCAGTTCAACAGCTGAGTTTCATTCATTTATATCAATAATCGGAGACTTTCCCCATATTTGAGAAATCATGTTCAGTATAACGATCTTTCTCAAATTATTTGTTGCAAACGTAGACCTACAAAGGTCAATGTATGCAATAACATTTCCATTATGATTCAGAGATCAATCCTCCCTACGTCTGATCTTATTCAAGATCCCATTGACGATTTAATATATTTGTTCGACCGCAAAGCAATTTGGAATAGCAAATATAAATCCACGAATTGTAAATTTTATCACAATATTAGCTCTGTTTAATACAAGCCACGCCATAGAATTTGCAAATTCAGAATTATCAGTTCAATGGGCATAGGCGTGGAGGAATCAATAATATTTGTTCTTATAACAATTCCTGATATTGGAATCATGATTTTGTGTTCGAAATTGTAGTGTTTATACATTTCTTGGCACAGTTTTGAAGCTCATGTATGTTATTCTTCAATGAACCAGAACAGTTACAAAAACAAACCAGTAGAGCAATCCAATAAACGTTCCTATAATGCAATATTGATCAATTTTGTTAAAATATAAATTCATAATATCAGTGTCATTATATTATGTGGTTGACGATTTGTCATTTTATTGATTCGTTATGTATTTATGATTTCTCTTTTCAGAAAGAAGAAATTGTAATCAAAAACTAACTGTTTCATTACAGTGTTTTGGTTGGTTTCCGGGTTTTGCCGTGGTCTTCATTGGTTATAAACCCTAAACGTTTCAACTGCAACTGTGGCAGTCATCTTCAGTGATGTGGCCGAAGTACTCTTCTATATCGTAATGATTGTTGACGGCTATTTGTTTTATTATGTTCAGTTCTTTAATGGGAATTTTCCTTCTCCATCTCCATTGTAAATGTGATAGAAGGGTGGGGAGAATTGACGAAATTGAAAAATTCAGTCAACTGTCTCTTCGTTCCTATGAACATGTGAACATGCGGGTGATGTATTGAAAAAATATTGTCAGCAAAATGAAAAAAAAATCCTTAGGGAGCTAAAAAAATTTGAAATTGACTGATGTATTCATATACATCTATTAACTGCAGTAACTAACGTTACTGCAGTTTCGTCCTATACGGACACTTTCAAACTTATACAATAAACTAACAATGATTCATTACATTCGCCATTGTATACCACCCTTGTAGGTACTAATAGGAATAGAGGTACTTGACTTGATTGAGTACCTGAATTTATAGTTCACAATGCGGATGTGCCAATTTAAAAACCGGCAAGTAAACTAAATCGGTTTGATCATTTGACAGGTTGCACCCACAATGTTTATGCTTGTGAATTTCCAAGGATTCTAATTAATTGAGTTTGCAACCCTTCCTGGCATAGTGCAGAATTTCCGTATCGTTTAGATTCGGAAACTTGTGGTTGCATGCCAAGGAATGGTTTGAAAACGTCGAATCGTTTTTTCCTAGTCTGAAGGATCTTTCATGTTTAGCATACCGTTTTTGGAATGCTCTGCCACATTATCCCACATAAACATTATTACACTCCGGACACTTAAGCTTATGCACTGCAGATTCTTCTAACTTGTCGACCTTATCTTTGACAGTGAAAAGGAAATGAGATAACCTGGCATGTGGTCTGAATGCCACTTCCACATAGTTTTTTCTGAAGAAACCCGCAATTATCTCTGTTTTTTTTCAAAAATATGTTAGCGTTACCCATTTCTTTGAAATGGGTAAAAGCAGTGCTTTTTCAACCACTGAAAAAGTTACAATATCGAAATCAACCTGACGTTTTGTACTACCAAAAAGACACTTGGCCAGTTATTTATTTGGTTTACCCCATGGTTGTAAGGGGTTGAAAACGCAACCCCTAAAATGTATTTCCAATGTAAATTTTTGTCTTATTATTTGAACCTTATCGATTCTCCGTGGATTCAGATTGTGAACTTCTCTATCCCCTGAAGAAGTTTTATGAGGGTGGAATAAAATTTGAGTCCTGGTAGCTGGTACTTGTGGTGTTTCAGAGATCCTTTGGCATCGTAGGGTGTGACGGAATTTGAATAACAAAATTCCAATTACCGCTGTAGCAATGATGAATACAGGGGTAGTCTAAAAAAGTGTACAGTCGACTGGAATATCCTCAAAACCTTGGGGTTGCAATAGGCTTTGTTCGTGAATTTTGTGAAGTTTGTCTAGAAGGATTTTTTCTAGCTGGATAGGTAGCATCTTCTTCTCACGTGTTATTGAAATAGTTCGGACTTTTGGCAAGGCTAGGGGCTGCTCGTATGTGGAGCCCTTGGAATTTATGTAGTTGGCTTCGGGTGTCTCAAATCCGCATCCTGGAGGCACTTCTATAAGGTAGGTGCCGTGCAATTCCTGCATTCCGGGAGTAGAACATTCAATAGATATTTTTGTTGGTCTGGGGAATATACCACAATAGTGAGCTGGTGTGATTTTCTCTATCAGGGTACCCTTTATCGAAACCGGAACTTGTTGGCATCTGGCTTCATCTTCAGAGATGTGTAAGATTTGGGAAATGCAATCTCGTGGCTGAAGGTCACCTAGAATGATTGGAATTTAGCAAAGGAATCCAGGGTTGATCTTCTTGCATGGTCTCTGCGAATAGTGGTGTAGTCCAGTATTCATTGTCAGATACGGAGCTGAAGGTATGATTGTGGTTAAGTTACTAGTAGGAATTGAATATAAATGGAAATGTGTAAATTTCTGGGTGGAGAAGAGGAAAGTGCAGAACAACACGATTATTGCATTGGAATAATAAGCATCGACAGTGATCAAATCGTAATATCTCGTGAAGTCTTCTGGTTTAGTAAAGAATAGTTGTATGGTGTCGAGCCATCGTCTGAATTATCGTATTATTTCCGGTTGGTTGTATGATGTTATTATACAAGGTATTGGTTTTTGCAAACACAATTGCATTTTCAGGTCGGTCAGCAGTTGTAGGGTTATTTGCAATGACAAATTTAGTTGGTCTAAAACATTCCTGATCTCCATAAAGTGATTGAAATCGATTTATGGATTTCTTTATTAATTCTATCAATTTTCTTGGAGATTATATCGTCGTTATGCCTGATAAGTGACACGGTTTTGTTTGAATTATCTATGAGTGAGGTGGTGAGAGATATGTGCTGGTTCAGTCTTTGTAGAATAATATATCTACTCTTCTGTAGTGATTGATACTATTGCTTGGTCATACCGCTGAGCATCTTCTTGATTTAAATTTCCAGATATTGATTTTATGATGCTGCCAAGTCCGTTGATTAGACCTCCTTTGGTTCTGTGGGATGGGTTGATGCTGTTAAATTTTGATATACAATTTTCAGTTGATATTTTAGTGCTTGATTGAAATTGATGAGCCCTTCTAAGTAGGGGTAACTCGAGCCGTTTATGAGGATTTCAGTGATGTCATCGAATTGCTTTTGTATCAGATCGATTTCCTCGGCAATCGGCGTCAAGTTATAGTAGTGCAGGAAGTCGTGAATGCTAGTCTGGATCCTGACTTCTCCCAGCTTTGGGGGAAGAATTCCTGGGTTGTCTTTGAGATCTTGTATTCGTATTTCTAGACCCGATGCGAGGGTGCACCTGTAAAACCATTTTCTTGTCATGTTTTGGGATGTGTTTTGTATTCTTTTTATGAACAGTAGTATAGGGTGTGGCTACTGTTACTTTTTTGTTAGATTCAACTACACGTGGTACAAATCTAGGTAGAAGCTCATTTCGAACACCTGTTGTTTTGGTATAAATTTTTGTGCTAGGTGAGTAGGCTACAGTATGGTGTCTGCTCTCATTTTATTTATTTATGGTCCTTTCTTTCAGTTTGACAGCTTTCTCATTGATTTTTTGGTAGACAGCTTTTGTTTTATCTCGATGTTGTTGCATGTAGTTGTTCAGTAGAATCCTTTCGATGTCGATATCGAAGGGGTCCTTACTGTCGAAGTGTCCATCGAGAACATCGATGGGCTTTTGTCCCGTTACTGAAAGGATTGTGTTGTTATAGCCTAATAGTGCATAAAACATTTGTTCCTTGATATTCAGCTGTTTCTTATTGTGCAATAATGATGGATGTTCTATAATGGTCGAGTGAAAACGTTCAATCATTCCATTTGATTGTGGATTCTCCGGGGTTGTGTGATGGATCAAAATTTCATGAGTATCCACAAATTCTTGTACAAGGCCGTTTTTGAATTCGGTGCCACTGTATGAGACGATGATCTGTGGTAAACCATAGTGAGTAACGAATATCAGCAATGCTTTCAATATGTTAATGGCATTGGCTTCTTCTAATGTCCATATTTTGAAAAAAGCGTCCACAATTGTTGAAAATTTCAATCCATCTGCCTGAAAGATGTCTAGGTGAATAATTTCGAGAGGTTTACTTTGTGTAGGAGTTATCATAAATTTGGGTTTTGTTGGGTTTCTGTCATAAATCCGTTGACGACGTTCTTTTCTATTCAGGCTGGTCGGGATTTTCGTCAGCTGTGTCAGTTGGTGATGTCCTTTTTGGTTGGTCGAGGTCGAGATTTTTGTCAGCTGTATCGGTTGATGATGTTCTTTACTGTTGAAGATGGTCTGGATTTTCGTCTGCAGTGTCAGTAGCGGAAGTGTCTCCGCTGAGTCTTCTTTGAGATTCGTCGGTAACGATATTTTCATATGGTGCATTGTTGTATAACGAAGCATTTTTTTCAAGTTATTTCTTGAAATTTTCTTTGTATTCTTTTAAACTGAAGGCTGCTTTGGTGTGTACTTCTATTCTTGAAAGGGCATCAGCGTTCGTATTGCTTTTTCGTTTCTTGTAAACGACTTTATAGTCGAATTCTTCTAACTTCAATCTCCATCTTACAAGTTTAGAATTTGGATCTTTCAAGGAGAAGAGTCATTAAAGAGGGCGGTGATTGGATAAGATTTTAAATTTTTTGCCAAATAGGTAGGGTCTGAAGTACTTAGTCGCCCACACCATAGCAAGCATTTCCTTTTCTATCGTTGTATAATTTTGTTCGCTCTCGTCCAACGTACGAGAGGCATATGCAATTGGTTTGTCCTTTCCAACAGGTCCTTGCGATAGGACAGCACCTATAGCAAAATTGCTGGCATCCGTCGTGAGATTGAATGGTTTTGTGAAGTCGGGATATTGTAGAAGCGGTTCGTTTACTAGAAGATTTTCGCATGTTTCGAAATATTCTATGAATTTCGGTGTATGCTTATTTTTCTGGTTTTTCTTAAGACAGAAGGTTTGGTTATTTTTGCGAAGTTCTTGTGAATTTTTTGTAGTATCCCAGGAGTCCCAGGAATCCTTTGATTTCTTTGGTCGTTCGAGGTATAGGATACTTCAAGATTGCCTCAATTTTTTATGGATTTTGTCGAATTTTTTCTGAAGTGATGATGTGTCTTAAAAATGCTACTTCCCTTTGCAAAAACTCTGATTTATCTAGTTGGACCTTCAGATTTGTTTCCCTGAACCTTTCGGAGATTTTGGAGAGGTTGATCATATGCTTCTGCAATGAAGTTGAGTACACCATTATGTCGTCCATATATGTTAGACATATTTTTCCTTGTAGACCCTTCGAAACGTTTTTTATAACTCGCTGGAATGTGGCTGGAGCTGATTTCAACCCAATAGTTTTCTTGTTCACCTTCGTATAATCTACGATGATCCTCAATTTGATTTGTCCAGAAGCGCCTGCTCTCTTTGGGACGACCCATATAGGTGAAGACCAGGGTGATTGGCTTGGCCTTATGATTCGCTGATCTAACATTGAGTTTACCTGTTTTTCCACTTGAGGCTTATGCACATGTGGATATCTGTATGATTTGGTAAAAACAGGAATTTCGTCTCTTGTCCTGGTCCGGTGTTTCACTTGATTTGTGAAAGTTAGTGGTGTGTCTGGCACATAAAAAATATCGGAATATTTTTTGCATAGCCGTAGTACATGTTTTCTCTCTTATTCATTCAAATGTTCTGTTCTGATTGATTTTTCTATATCCAAATGTTGCGACGATTTCGTTGAAATATCTGCCGTGAATAAATGAAATTGACCTAAGTCAAATTTCCTCGATTTTATTGAGTCGGTCAGTGCTATATTGAGTTCAAAATACGTATCATTGATAAGTTCTGCCCACGCAAGATTATTACATGCGATAGTTAATGTTTCTCGTAATTTTGCTCCTTGAATATTTTGTTGTGGTAATATGATAGTACCTTCGCACTGTGCTACTGGTAACCTGAGACGTNACCATACATGAGCAGTTTATTCTGGATGCAGTTGATATTGGCAGGTGTTGGATCAAAATAGTGATTGAAGGATGTTGGGGTTCCCATCGAACTCCGGAACTATGCACTGATTCTTGATGTCGAAGTTTGGTCTTGCCATTATTACTAAATTACTATTATTAATATTCGAAGGTATATTTGATTCACTGTGGTTCTGATTCGATGAATTTTCAATAGATAAATTCGCAATAAGATCACTTGAGTCTAGCTCTGCACGAAGGTCAAAAAATGGACTAGAAAAAGAGGAATCTGACATTAATACTCACAGAAGAATGGTGATGGCTTGATGCATTCCCAAAGATCTGGTTTCTTCCTTTGGTCCTTGGAGGGTAGTCGTGATGCTGCCGTCTAGGAATCGTTTGTTTCGGATCGCGAATAGAAGTTTGAAAACAACAAGGAACTTTCACAGACTCTTTCGCGAATCCTACCGACTGCGCCAGTTAAGAGTTGGTTTTCGAAAAATGAGTTTTCAAAAAGTTTATTTTATTCAAAAACACGTGTTACAATAAGGAGGTATCAAGTCAGACTGAATATAAAAATGAAAATTCTCATAGGAATAAAAATGCAAGTTCATCTTCGTCAGCGGTGTCGAGTATCGCTGACCCATCATGAACCTTGTCGATTCTCCTTGGATTCAGATTGTAACTTGTATTAAACGAATCAAGGGTAATGAACAAAACTAATTTATCAATAACAAAACACACAACATATAGAAAACATAGTAAATGTTCAATATGTCTACCTTCAGACATTACACATGCATCTAGACGTCGGCGCATTGAACCACGTATTCGCTCAAATATTCCTGGAGTCTCTCTGATCACTCTGCACGCATCGATGATGCGGTTTCTTAAGTCCTCTACATCGCGAACAGGAGTACGTTGAACCAAATGCTGTGAATGGCCCCAAATAGAGAAATCGAGAGGATTAAGATCCGGGGATTGAGCGGGCCAGTTATGTGGTCCTCCTCGACCTATACACTGATTTGTATATGTTTCAGTTAAATGCTGACGTGCTACTTGACTAAAATGTGCGGGAGCCCCATCATGCATAAAAACATATCCCTTCTGACGCCCAAAGGAACTTCCTCCAGCAGTATTGGATGCATTTCTCTTAAAAATTTAACGTATGCCTCACCATTCAATCGGGGAGGTAGAAAATGAGGTCCAAATAAATCATTCCCAATAACTCCGAGCCACACGTTGAGAGAAAACTGTTCTTGATGATCAGTTTTGACAATAGCGTGAGGGTTTTCATCAGCCCATATGAAAATTAATAATCTTGTCCCGGAGAAAACTACATTCGTCTGTGAATTCTATCGTATTCAGAAAGTCACAACTTCTTCCAATCATTTCCAGCATCCAATTGCAAAATTCGAGACGGTTCGGAAAGTCTCGCGGTAACAGTGCCTGTACCCGTTGCAGATGGTAAGGGTATAAGAGTTGTTCCTTGACATATTTCACCATTTAGCAAAATTAATCTTGCGAAACAACTTATAATGACCACAAAAGATTAGGATGTAATGTTAACATATGTCTTGAGGAATGCAAGGTGATACGAGATCCACAATAACACCAAATTTACTGGTTCTCAGGTTTACTGGACATAACCATAGGATATAACCACAACAAAACACAATTTCAAATGGCAATATACAGGAAACCTACACAAACAAGCTCCACCATACCCGCAAGTTCAAACCATCCACCATAACACAAAATGGCTGCCTATAACGCATTCATATATAGATTGTTAAGTATACCACTCAGCAATGAAGCCCGAAACAAAGAACGGAAAGTCATTTATCAAATAACGAACGGAAACACCCAAAAGACAATAGATAAACTAGAAAACAGAATCAAACAAAGGATACAGAACGGAGATCAAGCCACCCCAACAGACAAAACAACACAACGATGGACAGCATTTACGAACATAGGACACCAAACCAAAAAACTAACAAACGTCTTCAAACCACTGAACATCAACATCACATACAAGCCAAACACGAAGATAATACAAAAAATAAACAACTATGAAAAAGATGAAGACAAAGACTAAAATGGGATATACAGTATACAATGCTCGGACTACA
>NW_019295844.1:2510-15342 GCF_000500325.1 Leptinotarsa decemlineata
CACAGGCTCACACTCTGTAATTTTATTCATATATTCATTAGGTAATTTTTCAAAAGGAAAACAGTTTACATCTGCCCCAGAGTCTACAAAAAATGGATACTTATATTTACCATCTATAAGCATATCAACATACCAGTGATCTTTATTACTTGAATAGATTTCTCCAATGAATTGGTCTATACTATCCAAGTTTACCTGTGAACCTTCAGCCGCATGTTCTGCATACTGAATTATTGGCTGGGCACTTATCCCGGTCCACACAACCTGTTATAGCACAGTATTTGCATTTGGGTTTTTCCAGTACTCCTGATTTTTCTTGTTTTCCACTATCCTTGTATCCATCAGTTTTAGCCTTATATTCCTTCTTTTGAAACTTCTTGACTTTATGATGAACAACTGTTACTTCTGGATATTTTTCTTGTCTTAAAATCTTGTTTTGAGAATTGTGTGATTCAGCCTGTCTAGCTGTTAAAACTGCATCAGCTAACCTCAAATTACTTTGTAGTTGCAGACGTTCGCTAACCTTTATATCAGCTATTCTCACCACAATCCTATCTCGGATTAACTCATCTTTGAGGGCTCCATAATTACAATGTTCTGCCAAGGTGTGAAGCGACGTTATGAAACTGTCGAAAATTTCCCCCGGTCATTAGGAAAATCGCATTGAATTTGTATCTTTCGAATATTACATTTCGTTGTGGTATAAAATGCGAATCAAATTTAGCTAGAATATCATGAAAAGTAGTGTTTACTCCTGCTAGTTGGAATTGAATGAGTATTTTCTCTGCCTCGCCGCCCATGAGGTAGACTATCATATCTATTTTCTCTTCATCAGATTTCTTGCCAAAACCACTCACTGACATAAAACGCTCAAACCTCTTTTTCCATTGTGGCCATTCCTGTGTTTTGGTAAAGTTAAATTCACTGGTAGGCGAAACATTCGCAAACGTTTCTATCCTGGGCACCGTATCCGCCCCTGCTCTATTACCGGTTCCGGTAGGCATATTTCTTTCCTTCTTTTTGCTTCGCTGCAACCGTCAACTCTGGCACAAGATGGCTTCTCTCGAACTCCGTGAGCGACGATATTGAAACGAAAAAGATTTGAAGAGTTTCTTGATTCGATACTCTCACTTTTAATTGTTGTGAGTCACCGCTGCCACCATGTCGTATCATGCAAATAAAACTCTGAGATCCTTTATTTGGGTTTATTTGCTTCTCATTACTTTATAATTTGCTCACCAGAATATATCACATCGACCTCACATTCTTGACCCCTGTCGAAGCTTGGAACATAACCCAGAGTTACAAACACAGGACACCAACAACCATGGAGTATGTAGAACATTACATTACAAAATGTTGTTGGTGAATATTGAGAATTCATTCTACTTTAAATTGATAACTTTGATATAATTTTTTACAGAGAACTGAAATTGAGTCGAATAAACTTCATTTTAATATAGGAATGTAGTCAAAACAAGCTTAATTTTTCTGATAATTTTGTTCAACACCTCCAATTCATTGTTGAATATAATAGGTGACAATTTCAATTGCATACGGCAAAAGATGAATCCCTGTAATTGTAATTAATTCATTTATACATTTCGCCTTACAGATAATGACGCTGTTGCAACAATACTGGAACCACCCAATGGAACAAAATCAGAGAATGTCATAACAGTCTCTGAAAGAGTCGTCATCCCCAATTATATCAAAGATGTTATCAGAACAGAACCTGCGCCTAATTTGCAATCGTTAATAAATAATACGACGCCTTTCTTTACAAAAAAAAATACGACAGAAAACTCGTATGAACAAAAGACACAACCTGTGTTGTCTCGGAATGAAAACAAAACAGAAAAACCCGATGGAGAACAGATACAACGTGTGAATTCATCTTATATAACACAGACAACTGAAGTGAATACTTCAGATGAATTATCATTGGAAAATGTTCTTCAGCTTTTGTTGTTTCCGAAGAAGAAAGAAGAAACGAAAAGTCCAAACCATTCTACAACTAAAATTCAAACGACGAAATCGATCAATACTACTGAACAATCCACAACGTCTTCATTCACGACAAAGAAACCAAATACATCTCACATTTCTTCAGATGATGCACATAACCTCAATCGCATCGATTCTAATACTGAAACGGGTTTAGTCATAAACCTGGCTGGATGTAATATTTACGGTAGGATGTATAGAGTAGGACGAATCATTTTAGAATTATCGGGTCCTTGCGTAGAATGCAAATGCACAGAAATAGGAGTGCACTGTGAAGATCTCAAGTGCTGAAGCATTGAAATATAATTCAACTCGAAGGCCTTTTCATTTTCAACAACAGAATCACCATGATGAAAACTAGGAATATAATAATAACAATAATAACTTTATTCAAAGTAAAGGAAAATAATTTTGATTAAAAGGTAACATGATTGTTCTGAATAAAATAGTGTGGAGATAAGTGCAAGCACTTGTTTCTCATATACACAGTACAGGTAAAATAACAATGAGGAAAATATAATAATAATGATAAAATGAAAATAAGTATAATAAAATAGTAAAAAAGTGTAACAAAATGTGGTGAAATTATACACACATACACATATACACAAATTCACCCACACATTTATACACATAGGTATACATATATAGGAAATGCATGAGAAATACAGTGCAAAAAATTGAGAAAATGTAAAAATGTATCGTGTGAAATGTAAAATAAATAATGTCAAATGTAAGATGTGAAATGTAAGATGTAATATGAATATGTAAAATGTAAAGAATGTAGCAAAAACAGATATACTTAGTAGTACTATTATACATACATACACAAAAATGTGTTCATATTTTCTCAAATTCCCTTCCATATTTTTCATTTCCCACTCTGCTGCTGAAAAAACAATTTGTTGCAATTGAATTCTACACTATTTGAACTGAAAATTGCATTCCTGCCTAAAATTAAACATAAAATTCGACAGAAGATGTTTTTCCAGAATGAAAGATTCATCTTCTGAAAATGTCAATGTTCCATGAGATAAATTGAGTTCTTGAGTTCTTTTTTTGGTTTTTATGTTATGATGTTATTTTTTGTGAGAATTAATTATTCAATTTATGTAGGTCATTATTTTACTGTGAGTTTTTTATCCAAACATTTTTTTGTGATGATACTTGTGCTCTATTTTTTAGTTATGAATTATATAATTTTTCCTGGAAGATATCATGATTGATAATTTAGAAAACTTTACAAAAAACTTGGTTTGTGGTACCAATTCGTATTGATAAGGCTGTTTTCATTGCTAATCAGTAAGATTTCTGGAAATCAAATTTCGTTCACAGTTTCACATCCTATTGTTAATTTTGATCATTGAAAAATCTTCTTCATCGTGTCAGTATATTATTTACAATCTGTTGTCAAAATATCAACTAAGTATCGTATGAAAAATGGTGATTCAAAGGGTAATTTTGGTATGCAAACGTTTGTAGTTCATACATTTCTATATCGAAATATACCGGTGATAGACAATTCCCCATACCAAGCCTGTATATTTTTGTTTGTAGAACTTTTCTTCGCATTTGAAATAGTCATTGTCTAGTATGAGTTCCAAGAGTTCTAAAAACTGATTCAGTTTCAATTTACATTGGCCTTGAATGATGTGCCAAAGTTGCCTTATCAAAATATTTGTGCGCGATTCTATAGTTCGGGCGTATTTCAAAATTTTGCAGTGATGATGTCACTTCAGAAGAATTTTTCACGTTATATTGATCTTTTCCGAAAGCAAAAGATAAGCTAGTTAACGATATATTTAAGTTATATAAAAGTGATCCAATAAAACAAATTATGTAATTATCTTTGTAAAGTTTCCTAAATATTTTTTGTCTTAAACCTATTTTAATTTCGAGAATCGAATTTTGCCTATACTTTTGTACTAATTGTGATTTATATTTTTATAGATTGATGAAGATATTCGATATAAACATCATGAGTTTTGAAAGGTAGAACAATGTTATCATATATGGACGATATAGATTCTATAATATTTATATTCCCAGATGTGTAGAAGTGTGTCTTCCGTAATATATGACTTTTTTTCAACCTCTATTATAAACGCTCTATTATATACGCTCGAGTGGTGAGGAGTATTGAAAAACACTGACATTCTAAATGCACTGACTAAGACGCGGTTCATCTTAAATAAATGACATATTATGTAGAACATTACATTACAAAATGTTGTTGGAGAATATTGAGAATTCATTCTACTTTAAATTGATAACTGTGATATAATTTTTTACAGAGAACTGAAATTGAGTCGAATAAACTTCATTTTAATATAGGAATGTAGTCAAAACAAGCTTAATTTTTCTGATAATTTTGTTCAACACCTCCAATTCATTGTTGAATATAATAGGTGACAATTTCAATTGCATACGGCAAAAGATGAATCCCTGTAATTGTAATTAATTCATTTATACATTTCGCCTTACAGATAATGACGCTGTTGCAACAATACTGGAACCACCCAATGGAACAAAATCAGAGAATGTCATAACAGTCTCTGAAAGAGTCGTCATCCCCAATTATATCAAAGATGTTATCAGAACAGAACCTGCGCCTAATTTGCAATCGTTAATAAATAATACGACGCCTTTCTTTACAAAAAAAAATACGACAGAAAACTCGTATGAACAAAAGACACAACCTGTGTTGTCTCGGAATGAAAACAAAACAGAAAAACCCGATGGAGAACAGATACAACGTGTGAATTCATCTTATATAACACAGACAACTGAAGTGAATACTTCAGATGAATTATCATTGGAAAATGTTCTTCAGCTTTTGTTGTTTCCGAAGAAGAAAGAAGAAACGAAAAGTCCAAACCATTCTACAACTAAAATTCAAACGACGAGATTGATCAATACTACTGAACAATCCACAACGTCTTCATTCAGGACAGAGAAACCAAATACATCTCACATTTCTTCAGATGATGCACATAACCTCAATCGCATCGATTCTAATACTGAAACGGGTTTAGTCATAAACCTGGCTGGATGTAATATTTACGGTAGGATGTATAGAGTAGGACGAATCATTTTAGAATTATCGGGTCCTTGCGTAGAATGCAAATGCACAGAGATAGGAGTGCACTGTGAAGATCTCAAGTGCTAAAGCATTGAAATATAATTCAACTCGAAGGCCTTTTCATTTTCAACANTTCTAATTGAAGGGACTACTTACTCACTTATAAATGGTATCAAATGAGCAACAGAAATGGCTGGAGTTTTCATTTCAAAAAATACGAGCATATACGTATCATGAGTATACCTGTAAATATTTCTGAGGCTATTTTCATTTTGGTAATAGAATGTATTTTCATTTTCAGTGACAAAACTACTATTTCATTACTGAAAATCAACCATAATGTTGAGTGTGATTCTAGAAATAGTAATAATTGCCAATAGAGGCTATTTTTGATTTATATTCAGTAATATGTACAACTCTCAATAAATGACATATATCATTTGTGATACAGTGTTTTGTTTACCTGATACCTTCTAGAGACCTAATAAAAAACTCATTTCGTGAAAAACATTTATTCAAACATATCAAAATTGCATAATTGCATATATATTATTTGGTATGAGTCTTTGGGAATATATATTTCACATTACATTGTTTTCATGCATTAAATGGTTAATTGGCAGGGTCTATCAAGAATAACAAAGAGCGAAAATATAAAAGTGTTAATAGAAAAATATTATGCTAGCAATAACTTGAGTCGTATTCATCAATTGATATTCATTTTGAATGAATTTCATGAAACATATATTTCTGATCATAAAATTAGGAAATTTCAAATTTAGAAAGTTTGGTGGCAATATTTCTGGTGATAAAAAGTGAAACCGTAACCTTTGACATATAATGAATCCAAAACAAGCACTTTTAATCGGAATGACATAAATGCCACATACTTTGATTGTTTCTTGAAAATTACGACTTTATAACTCGAAATTTCGACTTCAATTTCGAAATACGACTACAATCTCGGAATTTCGACTTCAATTTCGATATTTCAACTTCAATCTCAAAATTTCGACTTTAAACTCGAAATTTCCACATTCATCAGAAATTTCGACTTCAAAGTGGAAATTTTGACTTTAAACTTGAAATTACGACTCTGAGACTTCAGTTTTGAGGAGTCGTGATTTTCAAGAAACAAACAATGAAAATATGTGGCACTTCTGTAATTCCGTATTTTTTTCCAATCACCAGAAATGCAAAACTCTTCTCGACGAGCGTTTTACCAACGCAGTTGGCGTCGTTAGGAGATAAAGAAAACTGAAAAGTACCTATTGCATTTCTAGTGATTGAAAAAAGTGCTTGTTTTCGAAATTTCTGGTAATCGACAAAAAATTTCCATTACGTGTTGGGAGTTCTGAATTGACAATGCAATTATCAGAGTCAATAATGTTCATATCCTCTTCAAAATCCTGGCTAGAACTCCAAACTGCTTCAGGCCTATCATACAAATATCAAAATACCCTTTTCTGACTGGAAGAACAATACAAATCAAGCACTTTCCTCAATCACCAGAAATGTAACGGAGATGAAAAAAATTCCTGCATCGACAAGTGCTGGTTTTGGATTTACTCTACGCCAGAGGTTTCAGTTTCCTTTTTTGATAGAGTTATCTGTTATATATGTGCCACGTCAGCTTCCACAGTATAATCAGATTTTTGTAGATAGAGTATAAGACAATAATTTATCGAATCCGTTTCGAATGTAGATATACACTGGTAAAAATTTTTCCACCGGTACCGGTGGCAATTTAATTACCGCCCATATTAGCGAGAAATTACTTTCGTGTGTGATCTTACATTCCATGCGGAATATTATTTTCTAATTCTACCCCGAAGACCAGTGTGGAATTTTTCAGTGTAATTTTTCATTTTGAGTGTACTTTTGTGTTGAAATAAAACTTTATAGGGTAAATTTGCGATATAAATTTATCGAGATATTACACTTTTGACAGAATTTTACAGTAGAATTTTACAGTCTTATATAATTTCACAGTGGAATTCTATACTCTGATAAAATTTAACGGTGTAATTNCATTGCCTACTGAAATTACGCTCGGGGATGTGAATTATTCAATAGAGAGAGTATATTTTCAATAAAACTGAAGTAATTTTCTTCGTTCGAAATGAAAATTCCGAGGTAGATTTCAATCATTTTTCCCGGTGTACTTTTTCGAAACAACTGTCATGAGAATTACCTTATGTATATTCCCAATTGGTCTAAAATTGGACAGTATGGTCCAAAACATTCAGATCTCATCTAATATGATCAAAACCTGATCATATTGAACCTTAACTTGGTCGTGCAACAAAAGTTACATTGATGAAACGTCAAGACAATTGTATAAAGAATATTCTTACTAAATATATCAATAACAAAAAAGTAACAGAATCACAATTTTAGTTCAACTTACGATCTTAAAATTAACTATACTCAAACGAAATGAATTATCAAAAATAATATACGTAAAAAATGAGATATTAGAAATCATTACACATATTCTTTCATCAAGAGACAAGTCAACTAACTCGGTGTAAATGAATAAAACCTTGTTGCAATCAATGAAACGAGAAGTTTAAAAGTGAATGGAATGCTCAGGCAACATTCTTCATTGCAATATATTGGACTATCAAATTTATTATTACATTCACTACTCAACTAGAAAGTACCAACAATGAATCTGAAATATGTTCAATTGTATCAAAAATTGTCAACGTTACCAAAAAATATAGTAATTCTGAATATTATGTATCGAACTTGACATTTCCCTAAGAACAAAACGTATATTATGTTTATTTTAGTGTTCAAACAGTGTGATCATACACTGTGATTACTTTTATCGTGTTTTAGAGGGTTGTATTTCTGGATATTGAGCTATGCACAACTTTTCACCAGATTCCAGACAATCTGGAAAGAAGAAACAAATGAATGAAATGAATGTTTTCAAATGAACGAGAGTAATAATTTCATTGGAATGATAAACCACTGCAATGAAAGAAGAAATAGTAATATAATGTATGTTTAAATGTGGTCGACAATGTTTCTTAGTGACTGTTACATGTTTGGACAACCCATTGTCTGAAAAAGTATCAACAGATTTGAAAGCAATGGAATGATAACCAAAATTAAAATGAATGAAATATCAAAATTAATAAAAATACTAAAAATATCCAGACTGATATATTTGCATGAGTTAGTAAAAACAGAAATAATGTCAAACCCAGGAAAAAATCCTGAAAGTAAAAATAGAAAAGGAGAAAGTCAAGTACACTCACTTGTGAATGAAACAAATTATTGTGACCTAAAATGAAAATGGATCAATGAATGCTTCGAACAATAAGTGAAATGACAGTTATAGGAACACAATAAAACAAAAAGAAATGAAAAATCAAAATAAAATAATGATAGTAAATGGTGAAGAAAACGAACAAAAATATGGAAATATGAGATAAATATTTCAAACCAAACCACTTCACAACGTTTCGATTGCTTCTAGAATATTTCCGGTGATCTTTTTGATGACCAAACGCGTACCGTTGTATAATTGAGAAAAACATGCTATTATAACACATTGGAATGAGTGCAAAATAATTTTTAAAAGAGGTTAGAGCTGTGAATAATAGNTGTCTACAAAATTATCTCAGTTATTATTAAAAAACTGATTATTTTTGAAAACTTTACCACCCTGTATCTCAAAAGCTAAGACGTTTAGGACATACGTCCATAGGAAGTTTTTTTCTTAAAATGGGTCTAAGAATTACCTCCTTGAATGTTAGCATGTGTTTAAGAAACACGCTGTATATATTAGATATAATATAGTTCTGTACTTCCACCTCCAAATTCAACCACATGGGATGTAGCTGATTAGACCAGCAATGGTATACGCCTGTCGAGTATTTTGCAGCCTGAAGAAAACGCCTCTTCAAACGCTGAAAATGATGCAAAATAAAGTACTCTTTATCATCACGGATAGCGATCGATACACTCAAATAAATGATCTCCTGAAGCGAGTCGGAATTGAGAGAGTGGCGTATCACATACGAACATTCTCTTACAAATTCTATAAATTCTTCTCACGAAGGAGCCCTCTCACGGCAGATATCACCAATATCGGGGCAGACCATAACACCATAATCAGCCCCGCAAACACGGGTGGCTATTATATGAAGCCCTGTACATCTTTGACGAACGCAACGATTAGAAAATACAACATCAACAACGATCAGCCGCGATCGGTTAAGTAACAACAAGCCCTTAATCTAAACTTCGATCTTTTTTCTATGTTTCCGAAGAATCTACCTGTGATAATACTAAAGAACAAGGAAAGTAGTAAATGAGACCATCCATTAATCGAAGTCGATCACGAGACCACCACTCACGTATAAGCCTATCGGAAGGAGGCGTTGCATAAACGAATCAATGAATAAAAAATTGAGTCTGGGAGCCAAATAGAGCAACCGCAAAACATCAGCAAAGTTGCTCATCTTCGAACCTATCGAGAGTGGCAATTAGACATATAAAAATCGAACCGCTCCCGCGCCAATGCTGTGATACTAGCATTGAGGATGAAATACCCAAAAATGTAACCCAATAGAAAATGAACGTTTTATGAATTTGAACGTGAATGGTTCTTCCTGAATCCGAAATTTTTGAGCTTTTGTGGATCACGTTGGAAACATTCGAATAAAAATAATAAAAAAATGCAATTGCTGGATTCAAAGCATGTGGAATTTATCCGTTGGATGAACAACAAATCCTGAAAATGTTTCAAAACAGAAAAATAAAATATAGTTGCTGAACTCATAGATATTGGAGTGCAGTTAATATTAGCGATAGTGACAATTAAATTGGTATGACGCTGTCAGTTTGTGAATTTTCGGAATTGAATTAATACTAATTGTGTGGTGTTGTTCTGTTCTTAATTTGTTACTTCAATAATTTACTTGTTATTAAAATGGCATACACAAATGAGGAAATGCCTGATATGCATTACGTTTACGGTCTGTCGCAGGGGAATGGGTTAGAAGCTCCTAGAAGATATGCTGGAATGTATCCTCAACGGCAGCATCCTTCACATAGAATATTTGCTCGCTTCATCAACGATTACGAGAATATCGTTCATTCGACAAAAGAACGCAGGATTGTGATCGCCATCGAGAAGTACGAACACCACAGCTTGAAGAACAACCGACTACCAGTCTTGAATTTCGCAATAAGATGCTTGAAATGACGATAGAATTCACAGACGAATGTAGTTTTTGTCGGGACAAGGTTATTAATTTTCATAATTACCACATATGGGCTGATAAAAACCCTCACGCTATTGTCGAAACTAACCATCAAGAACAGTTTTCTCTCAACATGTGGCTCGAAGTTATTGGGGATTATTTAATTAGGCCTCATTTTCTACCTTCTCGATTAAATGGTGAGGCATACGTTCAATTTTTAAGAGGAGTGCATTCAGTACTGCTGGAGGAAGTTCCTTGGGGCGTCAGAAGGGATATGTTTTTCATACATGATGTGGCTCCCGCCCATTTTAGTCAAGCATTTAACTGAAACATATGCAAATCGGTGGATAGGTCAATGAGGACCACAGAACTGGCCCGCTCGATCCCCGGATCTCAATCCACTCGATTTCTCTATTTGGGGCCATTTACAGCATTTGAAGAAGAAACCGCATCATCGATGCATGCAGGATAATCAGAGAGACTCCAGGAATATTTGAGCGGATACGTGGCTCAATGCGCCGACGTCTAGACGCATGCGTAATGTCTGAAGGTAGACATATTGAACATTTACTATGATTTCTACATGTTGTGTGTTTTGTTATTAATAAATTAGTTTTGTTTATTACCCTTTAATCGTTTAATGCAGGTACTAACTACAAAATAACAATAAATCCAGTTCGCATTTATGACGATGTATCTCTGTAGTTGTTCGTAAAATAATTTTTTTCTGCGAACTGGTTTATTTTGGGCAAAACACCCAAGAGATATTTTTTGTTCAGAATGAAACAGGCTATCGGAAATGAATTTTTGAATGGTAAACAAATAATAAGACAAAAAGTTACATTGGAAATAAATTTTAGGGGTTGCGTTTTCCACCCCTCACAACCATGGGGTAAACCAAATACATTTCTGGTTAAGTGTCTTTTTGGTAGTACAAAACGTCAGGTTAATTTTAATATTGTAACTTTCTTAGTGCTTGTGAAAAAAATTGTTATACAAATTTTATGTACCCCCTTTAAGGGGCTGTATCTTAAGAAGGGATGCTCAAATGAAATTTCTTTGTATGAAAGATCCTATCTTTTTTTCGATAAGGAATCACCTCCTTAAATGTTTTACACTTATTCAGTTACACCCAGTATAACTCAATCTCGTCCTAGAAGAGACAAACGTCTAGCCAAACCTGCTGGTAGAAGACGCCATGTGAAGACCATATAACATCAAATAATGCAGAAAGGGTGGACGATGAAGAAGCGGATGTGTATAGCGAAGCTCCTGCTGAGTTTAATTTAAAAAAAATTCTGAAGAACAAGAGACTCCGAACTCAGCAATTCTAATTTTGTAATTGTCATAAAAAAGAAATCGTGTTTATACTGGGCAAAGTTAGTGACGACATATTTGTTAATAACTTTTTGAAAAAAAACGCAGAGGGTTGAAAGTATCTCATTTTAAATAATTTTATTTTAATGTGGAAAACGAAGACTCTATTCTACAGGAAGATGTAGTTGAAAACTGTAGTCTCCTAACCTTGTACGTGATAAATATATGTTTGCTCTTGAAATGTTTTAAATGGAACAAAATGTCGAATAAACCACTGACTTTGATCGAAAATGTCCCGTTTTGCGGTATCTAAAATATTCAATATCAAAATATGGATGGATTTTTTCCAGTCTATGAGATCCCAAACATACGTATCTAATCATAATTACATCATTATAAACAATGGTTAAAAATGTATAAAAAGTATCAAACACTGAATTCCACTAATCAGAACAATAGTCTAAAATTTCAACAGAAATATACATATCTAACATGAATTACATTAACGGGAGTACATTTCTTGATTTGAACACATAATATCACAAAAGAGATGAAGAGAATGGCGAAAAATATAAGTCCAATCCAAAAAAGAGATTTGTTGATAATGCTAAACTTCGCCATTCTCTCGGTTTTATCGTGGCATCGATAAATGACGAATCCCATGAGCAGCCCGGTTGCTCCCCCAACGAAATGTGCCTCCCATGATATGACAGGTTCTTTCTTGGCACAAACGTGTACTATGTTGTATATAACGTCAAAAATAACCAAAACGGCGATGGAAGTTCCTCTATAGACTTTATATTTGACACTCGTGAAGTTCTATAAACAAAACAAAAATGAAAATTTTCTGATTAGACTTTACACTAAAATAAATGATCTATTATAGTCACAAATCGATAATGTCATATGAGAAAACCAATATTTCGAAATAAAATCTCAAAATATTCATTTCTTTCAACTACCCACACCGTAGGTTCTAGTAAATACCACGCTGGGTATTGAATTATATCCGACAGAAGTTTATGCAAGGTACCTCACAGAAGTTATTCTCGCTGATGTTTCACGTTCATCCAGCAGCAGGAACATGCATAAATCATTCGAGTAGATCACCTACACTTACATCTACAGATCAGTGCAGGAAAGATCCGACCCAAACAGCAAAATGCTGTTAACTACAGTGCATTTCTTTAATGTTCCCCCC
>NW_019295845.1:0-15887 GCF_000500325.1 Leptinotarsa decemlineata
ATGGTCAGATGGAATAGCAAATTCTGTTACTGTTAATAAAAAACAATATGTACTTTAAAAAAAAGAAAGTAATACAAATTATGAAATTATGAAATAACAACAAAAAAAAATTGGCGCTCCGAGGCGACTTGATTGATTCCAGCCGCGCTTTGCCTCTGCCCCTTACGAAGTTATATATGATTGTTTACATACCAACTCTCCAACAAGCTGAGAAACCTTGTTAAATTTTCCTTACCTATATCTTGTTCTCCATCCCACATGCCAAGGCCTCATGCAGATGAAAAACTTCAAATTTATTAATTCCAAGACCAATGTCATTCTATCTCAGATCAATAAAAGGAAATATAACCAACATTTTTCTGAGGTTGTTTTGAGTAAAATAGCTGAGGGCGACATTAGGTCAGCTATCAGAATCTTGAGCTCTAGTGATACGTTGGCCCAATACGATGAATCCATACTTTCAGTTCTCTGATCAAATCACTCTCGATCAGATTCCTTCTCGCATTCCCTGGATTCGCAACCACCACACGATTTTTCAGAGTTCCCGATGTTCTAATTTTCAGAACATGAAGTATCGGAGACAATTAAATCTTTTCGTTCTGGTTCTGCTTATGGTTTAGATTTTTTTCACCCTAGCCACATTCAAGAACTCATTAGTCACAGTTCTGGAAATTCGGGACAGAAACTTCTTTCTCCTATTACAAAATTATGTAACTTCATTTTTACTGGTAGGGTTCCTTCAGAAATGTGTCCTATACTTTTCGACGCTTCACTATGTGCTCTTCAAAAAAAAAGGATGGAAGAGTAAAACCGATTGCTGTCGGTACCTTTTATCGCCGATTAGTAGCTAAACTTGGTTGTGTGAGGATTGAAGACGAACTAGGATCGATGTTACGTCCACTAAAGTTTGGTTTCAGCACTGCAGGTGGATGTGAAGCTGTTGCTCATGCTGCTCGTAGATATATGACCCACTTGGTCAAGTCAGTTAGAGCTTGACGAATTTGATAATTTACTCCGTAACACGACGGAATTTGTTACGAACATTACTTCAATAATGATTTATGGCTCCAAGCAACGCCTTCTGTAAACCTTGGTGGACTAAGGCTATGTTCGGCTTCTTCCTTAGCTTTACCGGCTCTTCTGTCGTCAGTCAATAGTGTTTCTAATCTCATCAATCCCATCCTTCCTTCTATATTCATGAAAAGAAAATACACAGGGCATAGGACCGACCTCTTCTAAACATTATAAATGATAAATTTCTGAAATCTACGAGTGTAAACGATAAGGCTCGTCTTAAAGCAATAATGATCAAGGAATCGGGTGCTTGGTTGAATCTGTTGCATCTTGCTTATTGCAACACTATAAGACGATGAATCTTTCAGAATAGCAATAGGAATAAGGATGGAATTATCTATTTGTATGCATCATACTTGTGTTCGCGGTAGTGTAGTTGATTAGAAAAGTACGCATGGGTTGAGTTGCAGGAGAAGTGCAGGGCGTATATCTCGACATCACCAGTTCAACAATGGCGACAGCAGATGTTCCTGTAATTCTGGAACCCTCAGGTACCTATGGAGATGATGGTAGACGACCAGAAGGTATATTTCATCAATTCGGACTTCCATTGTCTAATATAATATAAATTGATTTAAAATTCCTGAAAAAATATCAGAAAAGATCAACTGAAACGACGTTTCGATTGTTAGTATCCACAATCGTCTTCGGGTGATAACTGGACTTATTCCTTCGAGATCCGACTATTTATAGGCCATTCGAGTGCTTTCACCTATCCCCTCTTCTCTCTCTCCGCTTTATTGGTTTTTAGCGAGAGATGACCGTTTGGCGTTGGTCGTTTTTCGATTGATTAGAGGTTACCATATGTTACGTATCTCTACGCTAGCTTGACTGAATGCGTTGTTGGACAACATATACGCGGATTCTTTGAATTTTCTCCTAAACCAGGGTTCCACTTTGTGGATGATTTCAGCTTGAGCTCACTTGATATTATGTTGAAGAGCCCAAACAAGCTCTGCTATTCTGGATTTGCTGGTTTCTCCTCGCTGTATGTGTTTCTTGTGCTCAGCAATGCGAACTTTCAATGGCCTCTTAGTTCCACCATTGTATGATTCTCCGCACTCGCAGGGTATTCGGTAAATGCAACTCTTGGAATCGCAGTCCCCGTTTGGTGGCCTGGTTTTTATGAGGCTGCTACGGATAGTGTTCCCAGATCTGAAGCAGGTCCTGATGTTATACTTGGCCCCAATCCTCCGTATCCTTTTCGATNAAATATTTGATGGGTTTTGCTGAAGATTACAACAAAAGTATCTTGAATGCCAAACAGGAATTGATTTTGATTATCGCTCGATCATTCAAAAACTCATATATAGGTGAGATTGATGCTGATTTGGAAATAAATAAAATCGAATGGAAAGTAAGACATATTATACCAGATGATAAACACAAGTAGAATAAACAAAAGCGGTCTGAATGCCAAAATCAAGTTGGCTTATCGCATGTGGGACCTCTATGAACTACCATCATTACGTGGGACTTTGAGATTTGAGATCTACAACATCGATTCAATCTTGACTTGCATATTGCATCCACATCTTTGAATGGTGGAACTGAAATCAAATAAAAGAAAAAACAATTAGCAACCTCCAACTTGTTTCCATGATATAATACTCACATTCCCATTTTATTTGTACTTATAAAGTGAGTGTATTCAACTAAGTTAGTAATGTTTATATTTCCATATAATTATCATCTAATATATGAATATTAATAAAACAATAAGAAATTCATTATAATTACTATTATTATTCAATCATATTGAATTTGACTAGAGTTATCGTTTTCACACCAAAAAAACTTTGTAAGCTATGACCTAAAGAAATTCACTATAAATTATTACTATTATTCAATCATATTGAATTTGACTAGAGATCGCGTTTTCATGCCAGCAAAACTTTGTTGGCTCTGTCCTAAATACATCATCGTATATTTACCACCTGATGAGTTGATACAAGTTATATCATCATCACTGAATTGCAACAAAATACGTTTTGGTAGCCATGTTTTAAATAATGTATCATTGCTCACATCTTCCAAAGTTAAGAAAATTGATTTTCCAAACCTTATAGAATAAGTTGACATATTCTTAATTATATATACTTCATCAATTGGTAATGATGATAAAGCCTTTTGCTCTAGTATCTCAACCTCCCGTACAATCAAATTGTTGATTTTATTTAAGTCTACTTTTGAAACGGACATGATGAAAATATGGATGAAAATATAAACAATTTCCAACAGCAAAATACACTCACCGTCTTCCTTCTATTACCAACTGAATAACACTCTACCAATTGCTTACTGCTGCAGATATATTCGTCTACTGATTTTATAGTGTGCCAGGCATTTCTTTTATGTTGAACAGCGTGAGTCACCCCCACCATGAAACCGTGAAAGGTTCACATTGCTAGTTGCTCCCACTAGAGATGCCTGACATCACAGCCAAGCCCACCTCCCAACTGGATGCAATAACAGATGTCGATACGAACAGGCAGTGGTCGTTGTGCTCTCGAAGAGGGCAGACGTTACCACAGTCCTCGACCGCCTGCATGTCACCATCGATAGCGAGGCTAGAGCGATGCGTTACGTCACAGCCTTTACTACATCAAGAGAGAGGTGAGGGCAGACCGATGAATACGCATTACTCAGCCAGACGTCGTGGAGTGAACATCTTGCTCTCTTACAGTTGAACGGTTGCTGCTGCTGTGACGTCACACCACTACTAACTTGGTGGGCTCACTTCAAGGTCACATCGCCTTGGCATCACTAAACAACAAAAAAAAGCATTTATTACGTCATAGTGATGAGGGGAGACTTAGAACCGGTAAAAAAATTCTAAACGATCCATGCACCAGACACTTCAAGGTCACATCACCTTGACTTCACTAAACAACAACAAAAAAAACAATTAATACGTTATAGTGGTGGGGGGAGGCTTAGAACCGGCTCAAATCTCCTACTCGCGACGTTGACAGTACCGGACTACGGAAACATAAACTAATAGACCTTTCTCGCGAAAAATAGACTTGTGAAAATAAATAAGTGTTTCGGACTCGATTAAAATAAGTGGACCGTATTCAGTTTTGTGGAAAATAGATAATAAGAGACAAAACGTGTTCGAGGAAAGTGCGCCTAATGGACTTAAAAGTCGCCGAATTAAAGCAAGAATTGGAGGAGAGAGAACTAGATTCTTCCGGAAAGAAATCAGTACTTCAGAAGAGACTATGGGATTGACTTGATTTACTCAGGAGAAGATCCCGAAACATATTTATTCGAAGTTTCTGGGGGTGATTTGAGCAAACTCGATAGGCTTCAACAAAATTCGCTAAGTTTAAAAGATGAACTTTAACAAAATTCGAATGCCTGGAAGGAAAGCTTCTGGAAAACTCGAAGAGTTTGGAAGACACGCTTCTGAAAAAATCGAAAAGTTAGGAAGATATATTTCTAGAGAATTCGAATAGCTTGAAGGAAGAACTTCTAGAGAATGCAAAAGGCTTGAAGAAAGAGCGAAGAAAGAATAGGAACCATCGAGACAGAAATAGATAAAATCAGGAAGGAAATGAACACAGAAGTAGATGAAATCAAAGGCGGAATTCAGGCAGAAATCAGCGGGATAAAGGAAACAATTAGCAACTCGCAAAACCAAATCGTTAATTCTGCCCACCCCACAGAAATGGTTTCCGAAAACTCCATTCCGGAACTGAAAGAGTTCAAAGCCAGTTCTGAACCAGGAAAGCTCTCCATGAAGCCGCCCCAGTTCGACGGAAAAACTCCTTGGGCAACTATCAAATATAAATGAGTATCGCTTTTTTTAGATGAGAATATTTTGTGATAGACCAAGCATTTCTGTTTTTGCAGATTGTGTTTTTATTTATATCAATACGATCATATCCATTATGGAAGGGCTTCCCAACTAGCAAAATAATTCTCAATTAATTTTTGTTACACTGAAAATTTTAAATTAATAGTTTATGCGTTTATGTAAATCTAACAGCTGACTTCAACAACCTCACTGCAATTTGTAGTAATATGCTTAAAATAAATTCATTAAAATTGTTCTCTTCTGTTCAATATTATACGCTAGCGACTGAGCGTTTGACTGTTCTATCTAGTTAGAGTAGTTGAATGATGGCGTGATGAATATAGAGTTTAGATACAAGAGGAACAGTTAAGTCTTGGTGTTGCCAATTCTTCACACCTGGCTGTGCCGTACTGGCAAAGGCTAATTATCCAGAAACACATATCTGTATCCTAGTTTTCAATGGATGCTAGTCCAATATTCCTTTTTCATTGTTTTACATCATATCACTCAAAATCAAAAATCAAAATTTCGTTTCATTTCGGATCCGGATGTCATGCAGGTTGCTATAGCTGCACTCGTGACTGAGTTGAGGGTTGTCCTTGTAATCACCTGATGATAAATCTGTTTATTTTGACCCCTTTTGGCAAGTGTTGTTTATTCTTCAAATTATTCACATGTTTGAAGAATACCCGTTATGTTCAGCCCCGGCTCCCTGATAAGTTTTATTTCGATCTCATATTTTTTTTCTGAAAGTGCTAATATAATTTCTTTATACATCAAATTCTAAACCCTCATTGGCGTTTCTTATAAATAGATGATTTGTTTTTTAGAAAAGCCATGAAATCATCTACCTTACTTTTACCGTTGTTGGAAATGGCAAATACATCAATCACGTATCGAATACAAGTTTATGGAGAGTAATCCAACTCTTTACTTGCTTACATTTCAAATCTGCTCATGAAAAGATAGGCCGTGAAAGTCGACAACAGGTTACTCTCTGCCGTACCCTCATGCTGCTTGTGAAACAGAGAACTGGTAGCAATTATGTCCTATGCAATTTCGTATGAGTCGGAGGCGATATGCGATTGCGATTGCTTTTGATATGGGGACATATTGAAATAACGAAGATACAAAAAAAGATATTAAAATATCACCATCTTGCAACCTTATGTCTTCAATTTTCTCAATGAATTCTTGTGAATTAATCACGTTCAAAGTAGGTTGCAAAATCGATAGGGCTTCGAACTGTTTTGTGAGCCATCTGGTGATCTTATACGTAGGGTGATCATATCATATTCTCACACTTCTCGAGTGTAGATTCCACTTCTGAAACTATCTTGGATGGTGGTTTATTCGGTAATTTAGTATAAGGACCATTTTCAATCAAATTATCAATTTTGTTGTAGTAATTCAATTTGTCCAGGATCACAACCTTATTGCCTTTCCATTCTGCTGAACAAATCGAATTACTACGAAAATTGATACTTTGATTGCAGTATTTTTTCTCATTTTTTCGTTACAGAAAAATGTAACATGAATGTTCTTTTTCATCCAAGATAGTGAACAATCCTCCTTCTAGAGATATCAATAGTCCAAATAAATATTTAATTTTTTCAGAGTTGATGAAGTGGCAAACATGAACAATATCAATACACGAATTCCTCTTTTCCCAAAACTGAGACTGAAAAGAGACACATTGGTAGAAAAACCCAAAATTCCACTAACGGTGACGTCAGTAGAGTTTCCAGATCGATGTATATTGGTAGAAAGTAAATCCTGGTGAAAATTAAATATTCGCAAACTGTGATCTCTCATTGTAGTTAGTTTTACTGTGATAACTCATTTCATTTGTTAAAATAAATATATTTTCTCGTTATACTTGAATTGTAACAACCTTTTATTCTAAAATAATTCATACATCAACTAGGTACATTTCCCCTTGGTAACACTTATATCTTGATGTTACCATAACAATACAACTCTGTTACACCACATTTATAAAAGTTGTCTACTAATATTATAAAGGAAAAAGAATCGTTTGTTTATCCAATCAAAAATCGGTATGATCGATAAATTTGCCTATAAAATCAATGAGTTGTATACCACTGTAGGTGAACACAAGGGCGTCGCCAGCTTATGACTATAGGAGGGGCAATGGGGCAATATTATGGAGGATAAAAAATATGAACGCCTGGTACAGTCGAAAGCATGAAGCGTTACATTTTGAAAGTCTTTGCGTCGATGACGATTGTAATAAGAAAGGTTCTGATATCAATGTATAAAACTTCACAAGCCCTCGACAGCACAATAACTAAATCAAACTTTTAAACACAGTAATAATTATTTATTCCAACAAAAATAATATTTAATCAAAATATAACCTGCGGGGATTTTTTGCAAAACTTTCAACCACTTTATCATTTAAATTTTTTAGGTTTTTATTCATTATAGCTCTGTGTACACTCATCATGGCCAGACCATTAATGCGATCATCTGCCATGGTGCTTCTTAGCCATGTTTTCAGTCTTCTGAGGCTGCTAAAGGATCGCTCTACGGTACAGGTCGTGCATGGTAAAGCGATCAAAATTTTCAATGCTTTTTCCGTTTCGGAAAAAAAGGAATTTCTTTCTTTTAGGACATCAAGAACTGTAAGGTTTGTTAGATTAGGCCTATCGTGCCACAATTGCTGCCAAAGTTCGATTTCATTCTTTATGTATGGTAAAAGTAACACACAAGTTTGTTTCGGATTTTCAGTTGTCATCTTATGCATCTGCGTCGGGTGTAACTTAGATAATACGAATCTTGGCGTGTTTCCTTCAGCAAAATGTACTTCAAGGGAGGTGGTAAAAGAATCCAAGTATGGTATTACTAAAGACCTCTTTCAGTATTCTGAAGGGCTTTCTGCTGGATGATTGCTTCTATGACGTTGTTTCTCCGTAATACGCGGCATTGATATAAATGTCCTCCTCCAGTCCGACTTTCTCCGCAACGGCAGTAGCTTCCTTTATAATTTCGTCTGTCACTTTTTCCGGATTTTTACGGTGTTTTTTCAATCAAAAGTAAAATCCTTTTAACGTGTTCCGAGGCTTTGACCACTTCCAAAGCTACAGATTGGAGTACGTTGACAACGGGTTCCATCAAAGCCGAGTATTTGGCTACCAACATAATCCTGAGAATGAAAGAAATTCTGGAAGTAGCCGCATGAAGTTGGAAGGCACTTTTCCGAGTTGCACTATTTCCTTCCTGAGATAATGTTTGTGAGGCTTCCAGAATTATTGGAAGATTTTCTTTAAAAACTCTGCTGGTTTTGTGTTTCCCACTCCTTCTTATCTCGCAAAGTCTGGAGAAATATTAGGTATCAACTTCCCCCTCAAAACTGATTTCCGATAAAAGTTTATAGTATCTTCGATGGTTCCCATGGCATTTCTAGTTTCAGGAAGTGAATTTAGATCAATGATAACTAGATTCAGTTTGTGGGACGAGCAATGAAAGTAGAGGGCTTTGGTGTACTTTTTGCGTAAGATCGCTTGTACCCCTCCGTCTTTTCCTGACATCGTTGAACAACCATCAAAACCAACACATTTATTTATATTCAGATCTTCTTTTGCCAAAAACTCATATATGCTATGTGCAATCGATTTCGCATAAAAATTTTTTAGCTCAATGAATCCGACAAACATTTCTTGTACTTTCTGTGTTTCTTCATCAAAATATCGCATCCCACTCGATTGTTGTTCAGTGCCAGAAATATCAGTTGTTTCGTCTGCTTCTTTCACTTTTTTCATAGTATCAGCCCTAATAACGCTTCCACAAATACCAATAATTTCATTTTGAATATCCACACTGAACGGTAGCTTGCATTCTTTTTCCATTGCTTTTACAAGGATTGTAGTCGATTTATTCAACTGTAGGCTGTAGGTGTTTCTTATGAACACTTACACTTACAGATGGCATTGTCCACAAAACCAATTAAAATTGTATGTCCGTAACAATAACTTCTACTTCAGGTATGCCGTATACAAATTATACAAAATTAACGTGAATGCTGGTGAACGTCTGTCGTAGAAAGAAATGCAATTCACACAACACACACACACACCAGTCCTACCTCCCACCTATATATTTTTACACTGTTTAATGGCAAATCTGATATAGTCGTGATGATAATGGCGGCGATTTTAAAAACGGATGTCAAAATCTCAATGTTATTCTGAATATTTCAATACTTTCAACAATATACATTGAACCTTGTGAATTTATTTACGTTTTGTCATGCGATGCGGAATTTATTAATAGGTAAGGAAGTCAATTGCTCGCAGTTTGGTTGCTTTGCGGCTAGCTACCTTTGATCTCTAGGGGGCAACTGCCCCCCGTTGGTGACGCCCTTGTGTGAACAATTAACTTTTTGTTAGCAGGCGAAGGTATATCTGCTCTACTACCCCCTATTAGAATAACAATTACTATTATAATTACTCAACATTCTGTTGAGTATTGTGATACATTTATGTTGCATTGCGATTTACCACATGTATTCTACGTCTATGCAGTGTGACATAGTGCAGAACTCTGTCATAATCAAATCGGCACTAGTACAAAGTACCACTGATAGACGGAGTAGAAGACAGATGAGATGAGATTTGCCTAAAAAGTAATAAAGTCGAAGTTGAAGGCGTTGCTCTGTAGTATGATGTAGGTACTGGTCTAAAAGGCATCTAAATTGTAAATTGTAACTAAATAGACAATAAAGTCTATTCAGTTGTAATCAGGTTAATGATTCCACACAGTTATACATTCATCACAAAATTTGGACTCGGATCCTTACAAAGTCAGGTACCAGGTAAGTCTGCATGATTTTTGTTACAATGAATAACTGGTTTATTTCAATTTTTGATCATTGTTTCATGAAAAATTCATCTAATCTGTAACCTAACTTGCGAAGATAAAGACGACTGTATTGGGCTAATTTGAATAAATGTATGTAATCCAGCATAATCAGGTGCGGAAATTTCCTCTACATGCTAGTATCAATCAGAACTATTCAGGACAATTTCTAAAAAAGTTATTCAGAGTTTATTCAATTTTTTTTACAGGAATCGGTTATTTGAAGTTAGTTGTGGGGCGGAAAGTGCTCAAAGTGTGTAATATGTAAATATTTTTCCTGTGTTGAAGTCATCAATTTTCTGTGCATATTGCTGGCCTATATTTGATTCATTTATTCATTTTTTGGAATCCCATTGACTTCCAGCATTCAAATTTTTGAAAAATATTGAGTGGTTCTATATGATTTGTCTTAAAGAATTGAACAAAAACATTCAATTATGATCATCTTGTAGACATCTGTAAAATTACATATCCAAATACAGAAATACGTTTTATTAGGAAGAAACAAAATATACAAAAAACCTTTCGAAAGGAACTAGTGGTTTTTTAACGAAGTGTCAACCAACTACTAACCACTGTACTGATTCCAAAGACTACAAAATTACCGTTCAAATAGAACTGTGGATCATTCGAAAAATTGAGTCCTCCGTTTCGGATAAATTTGCAGATGAATCTGTTTCTACCTTTAACAGACAGTTTTGCATGTGACAGGATAATGTTACAGTTTAACCAGCGGATTTTTGTACCTGTGCGTTAGTGGCCAAACGCGTTTCAATCCATAGCGTTTTTATCTGACGACCTGGTTCTAACCAATGGATTACGTGTGTGACCATTTGATTTGAAGAATCTAGGGTATTTTCCTGAGACATGTAATGAGAGAAGTCTCAATTCAGTGAACAAGACAGTATTCTGAAAAATACCGAAGCCCAAGTGAATAACAGGACTAAATTCGGGTCATATTTGAAAATCAGTAGTTTCGTTGACTAACCGAATAAGAATTCTGCCATACTAGATAGAACCTTTTCAATATTATCTGTTCAATAGTTTCATTTATATCAACGAGATAAAACATGCACTGTCGATATTGAGGATTTAAGAGAGATTGTGTATGTAACTAGCGACCCACCGGCTTTGCATGGGTAGCAAAACAAATATGAATGATATTTTTCCTGTCAGTTCCAGATCAGCTTTAAATTGATAATAATGGCCTTTGACTTGATTCACTCAAAAAAAGTATGTTAACAACTATCAAATTTAAATTTTGAAATTGGGATTTAGCTAACGAGCACAAGACAACAAACACAAAACAAAAATGCAACTTCAACTTTCTACGTTAGACAAAATCAACACAATAGCAACCTTTCTTTATCACGCATGTGTCGTTAGTTATGAGGCCGTTCAAATTTATTTTGTCGCATTCTTCTGTATTTCTTTTTTGTTTGTTGCTATAGTTTATTTCATAAAATACGTATATTTTTTAATCGAAAATTTTGGCAGTTTCATCGCATACAAGCTCTGCTTTCGCGATGTTCTGTGTTGGTGTTTATTTGTATATTATATATAATATAATCGATGTAAATTAGCATGTGAACAATTGACAAATAAATAAACATATTAGTGATTGGGCCCTGCTGATCGTATAACTAGAATACCTTCATTCTAGGTTTCACTCTACCACTTGAACTGTGTACTAGAATTAAGTAGGTATATATTTTTATAATATGACGGCCGCAGTTGCAGTTGAAACGTTTTGAGATTATAACCAAAGAGGACCACGGCAGAACCTGGAAACCACTCAAAACACAACATGCATGAAATACTTAAGATTAATAACATATTCATTTGATAAGGATAAATATCGTATTCATGTATCCTCAAAAGGTACACATATGCCATCACAGATTTTTTGTAGACCTATAAATGAAGAGAAATATGTGGTGAACTTTTTTATTCTATCTCAAAAGAATTAGGCAGCGTTTTCGATGAAAACTCCCCGTGTAACACTTCTTTTCTTCATCAAATTCATTTGTGATTTTTACTGCTTCACTCTCGAAACATAGCCTCTTGGGATGAGAAATGGAAGTTCAAAAGTTTAAATCAAATATTAGTAGGTCATACGATATTTACTGGCAAGGAGTTCCTCCACAAATCGACTGTCGAAACGGAAAGAATCCTCTAAGTATTGTTTTCGAATAACGAAATGAAGGATAAATGCAACTTTTCTGCGATGCTCCAAAGTTAATGATAAAAAAATGGTTCATGTTTGGTGAATTCAGAATTTTCAAAGTATTTCTATACCTGTAGCAATATATTGAAATCTAAGGAAAACATTTTTGCACACTAGAACAAAAATACCATCTCTCGATGCGCGTCTCCCTAATCAAGATAGCATCATCAATTTTGGTCATTTCGTGATAACTCATTTGCAGTGAAAGTTACGATGGAAGGCAGAGGATGATTCAGTTGATGTTCAGCCACTGATGAGATCAATGGCAAGTCGAAACAGCGCTGTCTGATGTTGCGTCTAGTGTTGCGTTATGTTTAGGCTATGATTTTCAGCTGATTGCCTTGCAGTGGAAGCTGCAGTGGAAAACAGAGGACAAATCCCGTCGGCGGTGATGTCGAACCTTGGCTTTGCAACTGACCGCCTTGGGACCCTCGTTCAACTTTGATATTGGACGATTGAGTTCTCTGTTGATTCTATAGATGGCGTCGTCTTGAGGTGAAATGTAATTGTCATTTACTACTCAGGCTTCTCCTTTAAGGACAATAAAGTTTAATATTCCATTCATTGTACAGCCTAGCACCAGTGATAAGACTTATGGTGAGTCGAAACAGCGTTCTCTGGTACTGGATCATGAATGCTTTGTTTTCAATTAGGATCTGGCTCCAGCTAGTTGCCTTACGGTGAAAATTCCAGTGATAGACGGAGAACGAATCTCGTTAGATGGTCGATGTCAATTATTGGTTTTAAGGGACAAAACACAAGCACTATAGGAAAATCCTTAACGCGCTCTAAGGGCGAAAGTAGCGATTTATTGGATTACATTGGATTTGACTCGCTGAAGTCCATTTGGAAAAAAATTCTAAGGGAATTTATTCCATATAAACGCAGTTCTTCAAATGAAAGAGTTCTCAATCAATGAAGTTCGAGATGTACTGAGTTGAACCTCAAAACGATGAGCAACCGCAGTCCGTCGCGTATTTCTGATATGTGCCATTTGGTAGAATCAAATGTGTAAAGTCACTTGAACACTCTCGTGAAAGTATCTATAGAAGAGAGACAAATCCACAACCTTCGATGTTTCAGACTTTCAAGGTTGCAAGTGATGTTCGCGTCCCCAATCAGGCAAATGGCTCTTTTCTGGGTGGAATCCAGCAGCTTCAGGGCATGCTTAGAGGCGGATCTCCATACATGCGAACAAAATTCCAAAGTGGAGGGGAGATGTTAACGCTTTTCACTACTCAAGTTTGTCCTTTAGAAGACAGGTGATTTTTTTTGTGGGGGGGGGAAAGAAGTCCATATGGGACAAAACCTCTTGGGTTCTATCGCGTGTCTTGGTGCCGATACTTTTACCGGTTAAACCCTCCAAGTTGTCCTACCCCCGGTGTACATTCTTCAAGTTTTAGCAGTTAAATCGTCTTTCCACCCCTCAGCTTCCACTTCAATTTCCATTAATTTTGTAACAGTTTCTCACCGGTTTTCAAAAAATGTATCACATTTCCAGTTTCCAGAGCAAACCTTTGCTTACATTCGTTGTGAGTTCCATCTGGAACATGATGTCACAGTATGTTCCATACCGTCAGTTGTATTGTAATATAGGCAGTGCTTGTTTTGTGTTTTCCCTAGCTTTCAAATGTGTGGAAGGATATATGCCCTGTGAGAACTTGAGTTTTGGCAGTTAAACCATCTTATCACAACTCATCCCCTACTTCAATTTCCATTAAATTTCGTAACAGTTTCTCACCGGTAATCATTAGATTTATCACATTTCAAGTTTCCAGGGTACCCCATAATACCGTTGCTTATTTTCGACGGGAGTTCCATCTGGGAAATGATGTCACTGTGTGTTCCACATCGTCAGTTGCATTGTACTGTAGGCAGTGCTTGTTTTGTGTTATCCCTAGCTTTCAAATGTGTGGAAGGATCCATGCCCTGTGAAAACTTGAGTAGGCCTATAGTTTATCTTTTTGTGTTTACAATTGATTCAAGCTTCAATATGCCAATGTGTGTGCCAAGTGGCAACTCCTCGTCGAGTACTACGCCAAGATATTTCAGCCTTCTTTTTGGAAATAATCTTTTTCTGTCTATTGCGAAGACCACCTCTGACCTAGCTCTGGGACCACCCATTATAATTGCTTCACTTTTATCCAAGCCGATCTTCAAATGTTAGCTGTTTTCCAGTATTATGAAGAGTTTCATCTGCTCTTTCCTCAGTGGTGTCTGCATGTATTATGGCTATTATGTCGGCGGAGCATATTCCACCAATCAACAGAGACCATAATTTCCAAATAATCAACAAAGACCGCAATTTCAAAACACCTCATCTAGGCAATCCCATCTACTCGAATCAAAAAAGAAAAAAGAATTAAGAAAATTATCCAGAATATGAAAACTACTTTACAATTAGCAGAGNATTTTAATACACTTGATATGAATGGTATAACTGATCATCTCATGGTATTTTGCGATATTGTTTTCGAAGGTGAAGATACTTATGATAACTTGATTTTTTATAGAAATTTTAAGAATTTCAATCATGAAGTTTTTTCTCAAGATGATGCTAACTTATCATGGGGTGATATTGTGACTATGCAAGATATTCTTTATAAAGTAAATTTTCTCAACGAAAGCATCATTATGCTTTTTGGCAAACATGCTCCAATTTGCACTGTAAACAGAAAACATAAAGCATCCCCGTATATACCTTATAATATCAAATTGATGATGAAAAGTCGTGATAGAGCTCATGCAACTATTACGCAACTATGTCAGTGACGCAGTAAAACGTGAAAAAACCGCACATATACAATTTGTTTTGAACAAAAATAAAAACAATTCAAAAATGACATGGAGAAATCTTGCAGATTGGGATGTTACTACAAAATCATCCTCGCAAACCAATAGCTTGCCAATTGAACAACGTAGACCTGAAGAAATCAATGGCTATTTTTTAAACGTGGCTGGACATTCAATAGTGAATAATAACACTCTTTCATTCTACAATAATGATAAATTGAACGCTCCTATATACTTTTCCCTCACCGATATATGTGATGATATTTTGACTGCTATCAAAGAAATAAAATCTAATGCTTTAGGTATTGACAATACAAATATCAAGATGATTTCTTTAGTGTTACTACACTGTATTGATGAAGTTAAACATATTTTCAACGAATCCTTCAGACCGAAAAAGAATGAACCTACCACGTTCAGTGACCTACGCCCTATCAGCATTCTGCCCTCATTCTCTAAAATATTCGAGAAAAATGTTTTCCTTCAATTAGGAGCTTTTCTTGAAGAAAATCGAATATCCCGTACGTGTTCCGTGTCTTTTGCGGAACCCAAACTGCCCTCTTGAAAGTAATCGACGATCCTGCGAAATTCAGAGATCAATCAAAAGTCACCATTTTAATACTGCTTGATCAAAGTGGAGCTTTCGATTTATTCAATTTCGATTTACTCATCAGCAAGTTCAAGTCCTTAGGATTCGATGACACTTCTCTTAAATGGATAACCATCAGTCTCACAGGCCGATCACAGAGGGTCAAATAATAATAGACATTCTTGAAATTCCCGCAAAAAACTATATACCCACAATTAGAGACGAACCTACCAAATTTACTCAGGCTTACCCAATCGAAAACAAATCAGCAAAATCAGTAGTAAATACCCTACCCAACCGCTTTATTTCCAACACTACGGAACTCCATTCAGAATTCAGTGTGACTTCGGTCGAGAATTTAACAATGCCCTATTGACATTGAACAATAATTTTCTAGTGTGGACCACCCGCAATCAAACGGTTTCATAAAACGTTTTCACGCGACTCTTCTAGAAATGATAGGAACAAATAGAATTGACAACCCCGATGAACACTCATGAGGCATTTTACCATATGCAGTA
>NW_019295846.1:0-15405 GCF_000500325.1 Leptinotarsa decemlineata
TACGCTTACTCAACTCAATCAGAAGCAATTTGCTTGGAGACAGAGTTTTTTATCAGAAGTCAAAAGTAAAAAGCTTTTCCACTAAAACTAGTCTCTTCTGAAAAATATTTCATCAACATTCAGAACGAGTTAGTAGCTGAGATCAAGTCAGCTAACCGCATGGATATTTTTACGGATTGTCACCGTAACAAGAGCAGAATTGAATATAACTGGGGTTTTTCCCAACACCAAACCGTCATTTTAACACATCGACATATGTTTCGATCACCAAGTGATCATCTTCAAGAGGAAGAGGAAGTTTGATCTTTCTCTTAAAGATGATTACTTGGTGATCAAAACACGTGTCGAGGTGTTGAAATAAAGGTTCGGTGTTGGGAAAAAGAACTCCAGTTATATTCATTACTACACCAAAGGTTCCAAACAAGAGCAGAATTGTTTAAAACGGTGACATATAGGCGTTATTTCATTGAGAAAAAATCACTATTTTATGCTGTGAAGTTATCCAAAATGATGCTGATGAGGAAAAAGTGTCTAAGCCCGAAACTTCGCAGTTCATCAGAAGCTCGATTTTTTTCCATGTAGATGTTGTCTGGTGTTGGTCCATGTTTTTATGACTAATATTTGTTTCCATTCCATTGCAGAGGTTCCAAGTACTGACTGAATAAGAAAACGGTACTTTCCCTCAATGCAACATCCATATCTTCGAAAGTAGTTGTTAATGTTGGACTTTTTTCCAGTTTGTATCTAAAAGAAACGTTCATGCATGATCTATACATCTTTGTTGGGAGTTTTTATATCCATTAACAAAACTGGACTGAAATTAAGGTTTTATTGGAGATGCCTGTTTTTGTGATGACTCTGTTTAATTTTCTGATTAGATGTCGCCATAGTTAGGTTGGGTGAGGTCCAAACCCGCAAGGGTTTATTGTGGCTCACACGTATTCACACTCGACCAAATAAACCTACCTTCTCAACGGAGCCGATTAGTTTGTATGTTGTGTTGTCTTTCAGGTCAAATAGGAAGAGTTCTGCCGAACCTTATTTGGTCCCCAGCGGGGCAGGCACAAAGTCGGATAGTCAAGGTGCAAGATTTCCACCTTGATACCCGCGACAACCTTTCCATATGAAGGTTTTTGCACGTCAGCTACACTTAACGATGCCTTTGGTTTAACCGTGCAGGGCTTGTTCGCCTTTGGTTTTGGTGAATCATCACTTGAACGCATACGTTTGCTAACCTGCTCATGGGGGGTTTGTTCCTACACCTGTGACAGATTCTGCGTACGCCGCTCAAGAATTGGGTGCAAGGCGGTTTCATAAGGAGACGACTCAGTCGTTTCCTGGCTGCACTACCAAACCTTTTTTTTAGGTTCAGTTATTGGATCAGGAGTTGGAGGGTTGGAAAGCTTCCGCTCCTGATCTTAATTTACAGGGAGATCAGTTGGAGTCGTAAGCTCGACATTCATCTCCTCTGTAGACTCGCTCCTGATCTAAATTTACAGGGAGGTCAATTGGAGTCGTTAGTTCGACATCCATTTCCTCTGTAGACTCAGCGCCAGAAAGAATTTTTAAGTTTACTTTGTCCATAAAGTTCCACGAGTAGCTAGGAAGAAAAGATCAATCACGGCAGAGCCCCGCATTACCGTGACAAGGCGATGCTACGACGAGAGGCCGCTGATAGGCTCAGTGTCATTCATCCTCTCGGCACGGAAACACACACCTTAGGATCAAGCCATCGTTGAGATGCTATTCAATAAGGGAATAACTGAACCACAAGTGATTCTGTCATTCCCGTAGCCAGCGGGTCGACGTGGAAGCAGGCACCCGATGGCCAGTTTACTCAACCCCCACATCCCAAGCCAATGCATTCACCAAAAACAGCATGCACAGTGGTTCAGGCAGTGAAAGATAAACAAGGACAGTCAACCCGCCTGTCGCCATAGTATAAAGATTGTTATTGTCATCATAGTTAATATTGATATCCCCCATTTCTTTCGTTATATGTCCTTATATAAAGGTCGGGCTGAAAATGTCGTAGGGTGACTTTAAAAAAAATGTATAAAAGATGATTTCATTTCTCAATATAGTCATCTTCGAGGGTGATACAATGTTTATAGGGGTCATACAATTTCTCTATACCATTTCTATAGTATTCTATGCCTTCAGCCTCAAAATAGACCTCAGTTTCGACAATTACCTTACCATCGGCGCTATTTTTTTCCAACGAGTTTTCTCTTCGGGTCTGAGAACTGCAAAAAGTCGCTGGGGGGCGGATCTGGAGAAAACGATGGATGAAGAAGAAAGTCGAAACCCAATTTATGCAATTGCCCCATCAAGAAATGGCAGAATCAATCAGAAAAAAACAGGAGTTGACTTTTTTGTTTCTGAATTATAGCGTCGGAGCATTTTTTTTCGATTTAGGGGGGCCCCATGACGTTTTCTATGGAAATATTTTCTAACTTAAAGTTAGATACAAAATTTACTTTGATTTTTCATGAAATTACAGAAATTTGAATTTTTCACCAATTCACGTACTTTTCGTTAATTTCGTAATGAAATGCTTTTTCTTTTCATCTCAAAAATGTTAATAGGATATTTCATTTTCGAAGTTCAACGTTGAAAAGTACTTCTTGCAATGAAAGCAAATGTCACAAATACTTTGTTGTTAATTTTTTTCTTCCTCAAAAGAAAGTGCTTCTTCATAAGCCAGTCATTTTATTTATTCATTTCAATAATTGTCAAGTATATTCAAAATAATCTTATCAAAATTATGTGAAGGAGGAATAGTTCCAAGTACTGAAGCAGCATTGCCACGTTGAATAGCAATACTAATTCTTTCTATCAAAAAAGAGGTGGAACGGTGATCTTTCGTTGCTTGGCCTATTCTCCTTCCGAGTTTTTGAACGAATAACAGAGACTCCGGGCCATAAACACCAAAAGTTCCAACCTCTACTGGATGAAACAGATAGTTGTTTCCAAGATTTTGGTATTTTATCCTTTTCAATTTCTCGCCAGACAATGCTGCAGTTCCAGCAGACTTGGAACTTTCGGCTAGATGGGAAGCCGTGACCGTGTCAACGCAAGTAAAGTCCCATACCACAGGTTTACCGTATTTCCATGGTATGAGAGGCATGCCATCTGGTCGTTTACCTTCATCTCGACTGGTACCTAAGGGTTCCAGAATTGCAAGAACATCCGCTGACAACATACCTCCGAAAATTTTGATGGATATGTTCTTTCTTGAGTATTTTTTGGTGAATTATATTTGTTTGGACTTCCATTGTCTGCTAGTATTCAAGTATGATTTGAAATATATGAAAAAACAAATAAAATTAAATTTCAAATCATAGTAGAATGAAAGTCCGAACTGATAAAATTCACCATGAAACATTGTGAAGCAACTTTCTTTCGATATTTTAATTTTCCTAATAGTGTCGTACTTAACACACAATTAGTAGCACTTTATCATCCAACCTCTATTTTCTCGGTTCCCGAGAACAGTGAAAAAGCTCTACTTGTCTTGAACGCAGTGTATACACAATGTTATATCCCTCCGAATAAAATCAATACATGAATATATTTCAGTTGATTATCTACAAGTTGACATATGGGTGATAACAAAATCTTCATAGTAAACGGAGTATGCTAGAGTTGAAGGCATATGAAGTTCTCAAAAAACTAGCTCAAAAGTTCGTTGTAATTGAATCAAAATTCATTGAGAAAATGACTTGATTAAACAAAAAACCTGAAGAAACGAAAAAAGTTATCAACGTTCTCGAAACTCTTCCGAGTCAGTCTTTTGAACTTTCGAATGACAATTAGAAATTCGGTTTTAGTCCCTCGAACGTAGTTTTGGAAGATGTTGTGATCAGTATTGAAAGTGCAATTCAGTATTCATCTAATAACTTGTCAAGAAGACTTATAATGATTACTCTAACTGAATAGATGATTCTATTGAGAACGGTCTTTTTAATAAATTACCAAACCACCATTGCTTTGTGATGGCTTCTGAAGTAGAAAGAATATTCAGTGTCAAAATTTGACCTCATCGGTTTTAGATATGAGTACAAAACCGATAATAAAACCCTGTGGAATACCGACAGTTTCATCAAATCATAGATAATTCATATTTTGTCTGTTCTCATCAATATTGATGGGATACATAAACTATTTTTTGTTCATTTGGAGAAATATTAGGAATGCTTTATGTTTCTATCTCATCATTGAAGATTACATTAATTAAAATACATCACGTCATCACATTTTTGGAATTAGGAACTTGTTTGCGGTGGTTTGTTTGATGAAACGATTATTTTGAGTATTTTTTCAATTCAAGTACATCTTTCTCAATGTGATAAAGTGACAATTCATTGCAAAAACCAATTCAGCCTCTGACATCGACGGCCTCCTTTTTATCAGTGAAATGAGTGTGAAAACAAACGCGAACAAGGCTATAGCATCAACGATTTTCTAATCAAAATGCCGATAAACTGGGACCACCGTGTTGAATAGATATCGGCATAAACACAAGGTTATGACAATATTGAGACATGAAGGGAAATAGCAATATTTTCCTCAATTCTGATAGTTAGATTTGTAATTATTTCTACAAATAGTCACGAGAAAAATCTGAAAACAAAGGAATGGGTATTCTCTTTCAGTTTGAAAAAGATGAGTTAGATTGTGTGCCAAAGTGGAAAGCTGTGAAACTTTGCCTGACTCTATAATATGTGTTCTTCTCTTCAAATATCCCTAGTATATTGCGTGTTCAAGAGAAGGAGCGACAGAACGGGAAAATCGGAAACTGTGACAGATACAAAACCCATGGAACTATGGAAATGTTCCCCGTTTTGAAGTTCATCTAAATGACGTTTCAAAGTTGAGTAAATTCCGATTATATTGGGAGACAAGCGGAAAAACTGATATTCGACAACTCGTTTGAATTTTCTGAAGTTGTTCAAAAGGATATCAAAAATTGAAAAACACTTCCTCGTTGCCAATACATGAGGATGTCTTCAACAGGTTATCAATTTGACATTTGGTTCACTATTACTATCGCCAATCACAACTTTTCATCCGGACCGAAAAAAAAATCGATCATTGAATAAAGAAAATAACTTTTGTTCAATTTCTACTGAGTTTATCAATTGTCACGACCGGCAGTAGAAATCAGACAGAAGTTATTTTTTTATTCTATATTCAATATGAATTGGAATTTTCGACATTTTGAAATGACAGTTCAATGAACTTTGAAATGGCAACTTTTTAATTTAACCGATTTTGTTTCCGATTTTTCCATGCTACCCCCTTTCATCTTGGACATATTGTATACTACTGTATGAAATGAAAAGAGTTTGTGCGATGAATGTATATGAAAATATTATATAACTGATCGATAATTATTGAAAATCCATTATAACGTATTAAAAAAAAATTATGTGAGATATCTGCTCAAAAGTTTACAAAACAGCGACTTGTGTTTGGCTATAGAATAGCATCTTCAGGCGTAACAATACTGACTAAACACATTCTTTGTCATGCTTTAGCATTAATTTGAATCCTAATGACGGTTACTACCTGTTCAATTTCTATCTGATAAAATCATTTCATAAAATATTAACTTTTCTAGGAAAAACTCTATTTGGTCATTGAGCAATTATCCCGAATTCTCAAATCTATTGATCTCTAAGAATACGAAAAGGTTAAGTTTTGAACCATTCTCTTTTGAATACAATACATCATAATCGAGCTACTCAAATGATGGTTTGCAAATGTTGAATTGGTGTTCTCATTGAAAAAAAATTACTTCTATGTCTTTTTATTCTCTTTGAGAAAATTATTACCAATATGAACAGGACAAGAACTCAAATCTGAAACAATGCAGAAACAAGCTTTGAACCAGGTCTATTTAGTTTCAAAGAATGATAGTCAACAGTACCTGACTCTAACTCACTTCGCTAAGTAAGAGTGAGTGTGTTTTTTGAACAGAGAACTGAACGTAGCTCACAAAACAAATAGTTATTTGGGTAAATTCATCAAAAACAATGAAGACAAAGCTCCAGTGCCAGTTAGATCGAGAGGATATTTGTTGACTTATGGTTCTTCTCCTGAATTTTATATTGGTCAAATCTTTCTTCAAAATAATAAAAGAGCATGAAAGTAGTTTCTGAATGAGAATACCAATTCAACATTTGCAAACCGTCTTCTGACAGAGATATACGAGTTCAATCACGATTGTGGCCTATTACATTTGGAAGAAAAAGGTTTAAAACTAAATATTTTGGAATGCTTAGAAATCAGTAAGCTTCAGCCATTCAGGATTATTGGTCATTCAAATATATTTGAATTCTTTTCCCTTCAATGAATTTAGATCGCAATGAGGAAATTCGTGAGTAGGATCAATCTTGAGAGTGGGTAAAATGAGGTCCCAGGTAAAACTTGTATTCATTATTCTTCAATTGGTTGAATTTTTTTAGGAAAGTAAATAGTTTATGTAATGAATTCATCATGTAGAAATTTATCAAGTAATAATCGCAAGTCATTAGGATTCAAATTATTATGAAAGAATAACACAAAAATTGTTTTGTCTGTATTGTGATCCCTGAAGATGCTACTGTGAAGCGAAACATGTGTCGCGGTTTTGTGAATTGTAAGATAGAAATCTCACTTTGGAGTGCTTTTTGAATAGGAATTTGTACAACAGTTTTTCACTAATTTTCGGGAACTACAACGTATGTTGCAAATATTCCTTTACTTTTTGTCAAGTTGTATCGAAACCTTTCTCTTGGGGAGTCTCAAGAGCCTTTCTTATGGAAATATCGCTTTTTCAAACTGAATACCCATCTATCAAAACAAGTGCATTTTCAGATTTTTCCTGAAATAGTTATCCTAGAATTGAAATTGTAAATAATATTTTGTTAATTATCCCTATAAATATGTATAAAGTAAAATGTTACATACATATCTTTTGAGCAGTGTATTATAATATTTGAATCGATAACGGCTTTTTACCATTGTTCAATTTGTGAGCTTTCGAACTGTAATGTTGAAAAAATATACTTGCTTCTCATAAGTCGTCTGCTCTACTTACATAATGTATTGAATGAATCTGTGAAATAAAGCTTGACTTATTTTGTGTAATAATTTGTTTATTTTTCCACCTGATATTCAAAGCCCCCAGCGCTGCACTTCCAAACTAGATTCATAGTTAAGTGATGGCAATAATGATGAAAATCAATAACGCATTCATTAAACGGTTTCATGTACTAGATAGATAGATAATTCATTCAACTACGATACATAATGTTTGTAGCAGGTCATATAAATAAACATTCTTATTTCCAACACTAGGTTGTCAATGTCTACACATACTCATAAGTGGACAACTAAAAAAACAGTAAAACAATAATGAGTATGGACAATTACAAATAACTATTCATATCTCATTTTGAAAAAATACGTTTTTTATGTCATGGAATTCCACTTAAAAAAGTGCTTTGGGAATGTTTTCATAGAAACAAAAAATTGTTGACAGGAAAAAAATCACAGCAGAAACGATGATAAATATTGATATGCCATTTTCATCATTGAGTTTGTCATAAAATTTGACCCCCACATACAGTCACCAGTTTTCCTCTTTCTGGTTTGAAAACAGAAGCTTCCCTCTAAAAGTGTCCAACTTGGCCCACTCTGTACAAATATTTATCTCAACATTTCGAAGTCCAAAATCTGCTTCCATCTTCAGAATTGAGAAAATTAAAGTTGCAGGTTTTGCTTTCGATCCGTTTTATTAACAAAACTTCTTTGACAAATGAGATGTCAAAGGAGTTTTGAAATACAATGAGTCAATGAAGCCCTCTACTAAAAATAAACTTTGTTCTATTAAATATACTTATTATGGACGACGTTTCGGGAACCACATCGTTTTTTTTCTCGAATACTTATAGAAAACATTGGAAAACTACATGATTGTCAAAATGTCAAATTGGAAATCTTTACTGTGATAAAATAGGCGGTGGTGAATTCAGATATATAATACACCTGACCGATACTGGATGATAATCCATTATAACGTATTCAAAAAACATACTTCAGTGTGAGATTTCCATACTGTTTTTTGAATACGAATTCAGAGATGGAAAAAGGAGGAGGTGCCAGAGAAAAGTTGGGTTAAGGAAAAGTATAGGGTGTGAGATAGAAAACAAACAAGTAGTAGCAAACTGAGATATGTAAAAAGAAGTAATAATACATGAGAAAAAATTGAAATGTCAGAAAATAGAGAAAAGGCAGAGTACCAGGAGTAAAAAAATAAGAATGAAAAATAATAAATCTAAAGCAAACGAACTTCAAACGTTCAAGCCAGTCTCGATATACCTACACAGTAGGTTTAATGGACTGACGCCTATCAGAAAGCAACTGTTCCCCTGGCTAATACCACGAAGGGAGTTGGATTATATCCGACAGGCGTCAGTGCAGGAATCTTCACAGGCAATACAACTGAAAGAGTCGACCTTCAATTTTGGATCGGGCACACTTACAGACCGGTTTCGGGTCATTAGCCACTCGTCAGTGCATGATAGTGACCATAATCGACCTAAAGTCAACGATATTCCATAATTGAAAATCGACTCTTTCAGTTGTATTGCCAATTGCATATGCAGGAAATTTTCTGTGAAGATTCCTGCACTGACGCCTGTCGGATATAATCCAACGCCCTTCGTGGTATTAGCCAGGGGAAGAGTTGTTTTCTGATAGGCGTCAGTCCATTAAACCCACTGTGTACGTATATCGAGACTGGCTTGAACGTTTCAAGTTCATTTGCTTTAGATTTGTTTACTTGCAAGCATAGCCTACTGACTAATAAGTAAAAAATAATAAGTGAGGAGAGAAGAGAAAGAAGGTTGAGATACTGAAAATAATTCAGCTGGAGTCGTTTTTCCACCCTCCGTAATTTTCACTCGCAATGTAGTTTTTGATTGTAGTTGCCAAAAAAATATCATATCGCGATCATGATAAATCAAATATGAGTACTGCTAACAGAGGTAGATCAAAATAGTGTTATGAGAACTATTTTCAATAAAAAGCATGTATTGAATAAAAAAATTTGAAATTGTACCGTGTTGATTGATCCAAAGCTAGTGCTATTTTATTCAATACTGTCAACATAACAGTATACCTTTCAAAAACTAATAATGATGATAATTACTGAAATCGTTAGCGAAAAAAAAATATTAGTATGAAAATACCATCAATAGGTGAAAAAAAGGGGTAGCAAAAAAGGAGGCAAGAAACGTATTATAGTAAATATAAATAGCATGGTGTCGAAGACCAATAAAACATGTAGGTGAAAGAAGAAAGTATTTCAGAATACAGAGAATTGTGTAGAAGAAGTAGAATGTCAACGAAAAGTTGAAAAACCTGTTGATGTCATTATGTGTGAAATATACCATCGTTCAAGGCCTTGGTAGATAATAACAGTATCCTGAGGTGGGTTGAAGGGCACGGCAGGAGTAAAGGTAATTGCATTGCCGACTCTTCAGCCAAGGAAGCGGCTGAACTGAGAATTTTAGAACCTACGACCTGATGATTTCGACAATTGCAGAACTAACCAAATGTTACACCCATGCTCAATCCCTAAAGAGATGGGGTGGAATTAGAGGATGCAATCTTGCCAGGATTACTCTGAGCGACCCTGGGAAGCTGGCGCCGAAGAAATATCAGGCGATGACCAGGAAAAATCTACGCTTAACAGCATAATGCCAGTCAGCTTAACGCTGACTGGCCTCTGTCAATTAACAAAACACCTTCATAATATGGAGTTAGTGGACATACCTTCATGCAGAATGTATGAACAGGAAGATGAGACTGTAATGCATGTCCTATGTGAGTGCCCTGGGTTATCGTCAATAAGAGAGTGTGTATTCGGCGAGTCTTGGTCTACATCTGCCACAGTGACCTGTCTACCTTCATGGAAAGGACAGGATGGACGATGACCTCGGACGACAACTTTTCGGGAGGATGTACAATAGGTCGCAAGTGGCCTAAGTGATGTGGGCTCACACTCACCCTCCATACTCTACAGATACAGATATCATCGTTCAAATATCTTCCTCGGCTTTTTTGGGTTGAGCGCTTCTGGAACATCCAAGTTTCCATTACTAGGGCGCATGAGTCAGGATGAGTTTGACCGATGGAATGGTTTATATAGCTTTGAGGACCGCTGTGGTTTGTGGTTTATTCGCATACACTTGCGACTCAAGAAAACCAAACAGAAAAAAAGTTCAAAGGAATCAAATCGTACAATCTCGGTGGCCAGTTCATATCACCTCCACTTAAGATGACCATGCCCTGAAATCGCTCGTGCAGACTTTCCAATGTGGGACGTAGCGCCGTCCTGTGGAAACCACATGTCGTTGGTATCCAGATCATCTAGTTCAGGCCAAAAGAAGTTGATAATCATTGACCTCTACTCTGTCCAACGGAGTGATCAAGAAAATTATTAGTCATAGTGCACGTGATCCTAGATAAGGCTGCTTGTACAGAGTCGTTTTAAGGAACGACCAACATTCAATTTTTTCCAATAATATGCGGCTGGGTATAAGAAATGTCATTAGCTGGAGAGCCGGAACACAGATTAGCAGTTTCTTGAGCTGTATCAGTACTTGATATTTCAAAAAAAATCAACTTTAAATACGGTATATGTACACACCATAGGCGTTTGAACGGAAATGACACCTTCTACACTATAATAGTAATAATGATAATAATAATGGTGTGTCTTTCATTTTCACTCGAAGTTTCATATAATATAACATAAATCTCACATAACTAATTCATTATAACATTAAAAACAACAGTACAAAAACAACATTTTCAAACGCTCAAAGGTGCGAACTTGTTTCCTCCTTTTCATAAAAGAGGATGTATGCATCTCCACTTACAAGCGATTTTGGTGAAATTGGTAACACGTATGAATCATTGTATTCGTGCCACGTGCCAGTATGAGGATGTCTGCCGAATGCTGTATAATGTCCGCTGTAGGTAGACCCATTGTGATTCGAAAGTGCATGTAGGTTATAACGACAAGGAGTCACATTTTCTGCTGCATAATTTTTCATCTATAATCCATCTAGAGGAATTTCGATGACAACATTTAACTTGCCTCTAAATTTTTCTGTTTGAGAAAATATTTTAAAATGAATGACTAAAATACGGGAAAACTTATGGATCGATAGAGACTTTGTGCATTTTCTCCTTTCCTTGCAACTTGAACACGTCGGTTTTTCATGTCCATCCAAAGTTTCCTCTCTTGTGAAGAAATCCAAGCACTGTGATAAATTCAATTGGCCTGTTCTTTGTGATATGGGAAGTGACAAATCCCAGAAAGGATCGAAGGTTACAGATGAGTCTCCACAATGTGTGCACTTCATCGTGGATTTTAATTGACCAACGAAATTATCTACAATCTTAGAGTTATATGTACTCAAATAAATCAGCCATGACTCTTGCGCTTTTTCGCTGTCGCTCAATTTTTCGTTAATCTCCGTTAAGGTCGGTTTAGGTTACTCAATAATTCTATTAACGTCATCATGTAAACCTTCTAAAAGATAACGAAGGAACTCATGGGCGTCTTGATGCGCATGACCCATGATTCGTGGGGCAAAACTATGAATCTGACTTTTTAAAGAGACTGTGTTCACTGCTCTATCAGATGAATCTTCTCACCACAATTCCTTAATAACTTCTGCGAAATTTTTTATTAAAACACCATCCGTATTAGAAATATTAGTATTGATATCTTTCATGTACTCATTCTTTTCTAAATATTCCAGTAACCATCTCGTATTTGATAAACATTGGATTGCACTGTTCATGAAACAGGTGTTGCCAATATTTTTCAACCCATTAAAAAAAAGGCAAAGCATTAAAACTTGCAGTTAAAAATTTCACTCACGTCATAAGGGCAAAGATCAACCAGCAGCCCTTTTATACTTTTTTGCATATATAATTTCCTCATATATGGTGGTAGATGGTTGAAGAGCCTCATCGCCATAGTAAAAAAGCTTTTATGAGTAATTGCCAGTCGATCTTGTGGCATAAGAAGATTGTGGCCATTTCTGGTCATATATTGAATACTATTGGATCTCATGTGGATTGGTATCGCTCCAAATTCGACAATATGGTTTGTTCGCGTACTCATTTATCCAGAAATGGGCCTCGTCACTGAAAATGATTTCTCGATGAAAATTAGGGTCAGTGGCCAACTGCTCCAAAACACATTCAGCGAACACACGTCGTTGTTTATGGTCGTTTCTGTTTAAAATCTGTTTTTCCGTTAATCAGTTCACCTTCAGTTCCTGATTTAGTTGAAATTTGTACGGGGGCAGGCCTAAATAATAACGCGAAATATGCCAAGTTGTGGTCTGCGAAAGGCTGAGCTCTCGAGAGCAACGCGAAATCGACTGCCTGGGAGACTTCCGCACACTCTTAGAGACAGTGGCGATGTTTTTGGTAGATCGTGCGTTTCGCCGACGTATGGGTATTGGTGCATCGTTCACTGAACCAGTGAACTCAAATTTATCCTCCACATTGCGAATAGTTCTCTCGGTTGGACGATTGTGGCGACCGTATGGCGATACGTTGCTCGAACAGAACACCCATTTTGATAAAACAATTACTGGAGTTTTTTCCCAACACCAAATTGTTATTTTCAACACCTCGGCACGTGTTTCGATCACCAAGTGAATATCTTCAAGAGGAAAATTAAACTGGAAAAACTTGCAAAGCTAACCCTATTTATACTATACAGGTATACCATACAGGTGTACCACACATACAGGTATACCACACCTTTGATGTTATTGAATTGATTTCACAATTTGCCTTATCTATTGATTTTACAATACTTCTAGTATGATCTAATCTAATATTCAAATGTTATAGGCATATATGAAACCATTTTCAAGCTATATAAAAATTAATTTCACATTTGCCTATCTACTTGTCCTAAATTTATTTTTCCAATGTGTCGTTATGTAATAGTCAGTAAATCCAATAATATTATTTTAACAAGCTATACAGTATGCTATTTGGTATCTGTCCGTCATCGTTATTCATAATATTATTGTGTTTACTTATTTCTACACTCTCATAGGCATCTAGTTGCCTGTTGTTGTTAACTTTTCTAACTAATCTTAATGAACTGAAATCTATGGAATGGTTTTGTTGTAAAATATGATGGTCGACTGCTGATTTTTCAGGTCTATTATATTTTAAGTGGGCTAAGTGTTCCTTATATCTTACTTTGATAGATCTTTTTGCCTGTCCATAATATTTTGCATCGCAGTCCTTATATTCANATTTTGGAGAAATCTGCTAATTTTGTCACTGAGTCTGAAATATGTTAATGCTTTTCAGTAGATAAAAATCTCGCATTATAGTTGTTGAAGACAAAAAGTTGATAACATAATTATCGAGGGTAATGATGAGGAAAAAAAATGTTTAGGTGATCAATCAACAATCGAGAGAATCTATGAGTCAATAATAACACCTTTGAAAGCAATATCTGCCAATACTGGAGAAATACATGGTTTTCTGTATAATGAGTTGCCAGAAATTCAAAGAAACATATTGAAAATCACTAATAAGATTTATTATGATATTTACTATAAAAGGTTAACAAAACCTTGACACGTGTTAAGCAATACGAGAGCTTTATCAAGCAGAATTCTGTTAACTACTTTCAGATTGAAACATTTTATATTCCAAAAACATCCCTTTACAATAGCTTGGGAAAGCTATTGTATAGCGAAACACGTGTCGAGGTTTCGTTAACCTCTCATAGTGGGAATTCAAAATAATTCTATCAATAAGTTAATGAAATTCTTATCAAAATAAAATTCTACGAAGTCATATGTTCTTCCATAAAGTCAGTTCACGAATATTTTGTTGTAGATCTAAACCAGATTTCCAAATTTTATTCGCCCTGGTAAAGTGCGATAGCAAAGTTAAATGGCATTTCAGTGTCGGAAACGAAAATCCGTTGAAATTCGTTGAATGTCGTGAAGTATGAGATCTGGACGATTTTATCGCAATTATTTGTTAGACACCAAGACAGAGTGCTGGAAGCACAAGTTGGAATTTAGTGAATTGTAATTTTTCCAGAATCAGACTCCGGCCGCCTGTTTCTGAAGTTATTGGGGTCGCGAGATTGCATTGTGGGTCTGGAAATTTGCCCAAACAATGCCATAAGGCTTCCAGTATTCAGAATCGAAATGTGACAAAAACATAAAGTTTTAAAGGTCATTCAATATACTTGTGATACACTATTTGGAACCTTTGGTGTAAAAATGAATATTAATGTAGTTTTTTCCAACAACAAAACGTTATTTGAACACCTCGACACGTGTTTCGATCACCAAGTGATCATCTTCAAGAGGAAAGTCACTTTAATCTTTCTTCGAAAATGAAAATCATTGTTTATGTCTCTTCATTGACCTTAACTAGGCCTTTGATACTGTGAACCACCCTATATTCATATAAACATTAGAAAGGAAAGGAATTTGGGAAAAATATCTCAATATTCTAAGTTATTCAGAAAGAGAAAAATGAGTAGTAAAAATAGCTGTTGACCTGAGTGAACTGCAATATATCAGATGTGGTGTACTTCAAGGTACTGTTCTTGGTCCTGTTCTTTTCAACCTTAATGTCAACGATGTGTTTGGAAAAAATGTACTTTCATAAATGACTAGTATTGCTAAATTTCTCAACTGTCAATCCGGAGCTGAACCATTCCATCAAATTTTAGTCAACTTACCTGAAAAAACATTATATTTCGAATCTGTAAGAAGCATCAAATATGTAGGTGTGTATATCGATGATAATTTGAAGTGAAACTCTCATATCAACTTCATTATTGAAAAACTGCCTAAAATTATTCATCAATTCGAAAGTCTTCAAAAATGTTTGCCCACCACCAAATTGAAAAAACTGTATTGCTTCTCTTGTTGAAAGTCATTTGAAATACACTATTACGGTTTGGGGAATCGCATTTAGAATAAATTTTAATTCTTTGAAAATAATCCAAAAAGGATTCATCCGGCTGATTCTTAACAAACCTCTGATATTTTCCTCCGATAGCCTGTATAAAGATTCAACATTTTTTTAAATTGGACTGTGTGTAAACGTCAGATTTCATTTCACTTAGAACCAGAGTAGTTGTCTAAGGCCGCTTGAGGACCTCCCCCCACCATTTGACCTTGTCCTTGAATGACGTCATATGACCTTCAGTTACGTGTCAGATGATATGACCTTGATCATGGGTGTCGACCTTGAGATTTGAGTCTGTTCCTCAATATGTGACCTTGAAGTTTGGTCTTGAAAGATACCTCATGATCTTGCATTATGCAC
>NW_019295847.1:0-15448 GCF_000500325.1 Leptinotarsa decemlineata
ATCTACAACATAAAACGAACCTACATTGAAAATTTCAGTCTTCGAAAATATAGCGGTACGGAGAAAAAGTGATGGAAAGGTAATTTTCGTATGTAAACGCGCCCCTTTCATTCCCAGTAGGAGTCCCCCCGGTTGGAATTTTCAAAAATCCTTTTTTATTGCACGTCTTCAACATAAAATTTCAGCCTTCGAAAATATAGCGGTACAGAGCAATCTGAATTTGAACAATTTGAAGAAATCCGAAAAGCATTCATTATCATTCAAAAAACTATTTTCAGAAAGAATCGAAAAGTTTGAATATTTTCAGTGCATATACACTGACGCTTTCCACTCTGAAATTCGTGTAGGAGCTGCATATAGAACAACAGAATCTTTCGCTGAATTGCACCTACCACTCTCCACCAGTCTTCACCTCACAGCAATCCGCGAAGCCCTACGTCACTTGAACACAAAACCAACAACAGACTCTATGAGCTCTCTTGAGTCTCCCTCACAATTATACCCAACTCACCCAACCCTAATTGAAATAAAGTCTCCGAATTAGAAATTACTTCGAGGGAAAACTCAAATGTTCAGTTCTTGTGGTACTCATCTTATAACGGCATGGAAGGCACCGAGACAGATTAGCAAAAGGAGAAGCAAGCGACGATGGATCTACCCACCAAATAACCAAAAGTATTTACCAAGACATGAAACCAGCATTGAAAAAGAACCTCACAATATACTGGCAACAAAAATGGGATATACTCAATTCCAAATCATTCGTCTTACCATAAAAAATATCACCTAGTCTAGTTCACATGTACTTATTTTTGTAACATTTTTCAGCCCTGTCCAAAAATTACGACCAAGGTGTTATTCGATTCGTATTTTTGCCTAGAAAGTTTGAGGAGAGGTCCGAAAACGCGCCGATAGAAATTACAAAAGTTATAAACAATTAAGTGAAAAAAAAATTGGGCTTTAGTTTTTTCTTAATATCTCGGAAAATTTTCAAAATTTTGTAAATTTTAAAGAAGATTTGAAAAGATCAATGAATTAGCGTAAAAAAAGTCCCGACTCCCGAAACTGTATCTCGATTATTTATAATTTTTACAGAGCCCTGAAAATAGAGCCAAAAGCGGGTAGTCTGGCTTCCGCGCGCCTTTCGTCACTCTGACATAAAAACAAAAAAAATCATTTAAACATAATAAATGATGGGATACATCAATAAACAATAATTCGCAATCAGAAAATTTTTATCCCAATTTTAACGATAATTATAAATTTGTTAATTAATTTCTGGATTGGAAGTTTTTTTCCTTTGGTGAAGTTATCCTTAATAGGCAAAAAAATAGATTACCGTTACCAAAATAAAAAAATTGTTATTTTCTATTTTTTTATTGACAATTGAAAAAAACGGTTTATATCTATTCATTGTATAGAATACTCTTACCTACAATTTTTTTAGTTCAGTCATAGTTCAGAATTTGGCAATATCACACACAAGGAATATTTTTCGAGAATGTTGCTTCTCTAATGCCTACGTTTATTTACCCAATTTCTGTTACATACATGTGATCAATATGGTGAATAAACATTATTATCATTATTATTATTAACATATATTACAACAGCAGATTAAATTTACTGATATCGGTATAGTACGTTACTTTTCATTTCATATTACTTAAAATATCTTCTCCAGATGTGTCATTACCTTCAAAGCATTCATCTCACTCACATATATTTCAAGGCAAATCTGCCGTATCTCCGAATGGGAATGATTTTCAAAATAATCGTTCGTTAATTGTATATTTACCAAAGCGAGAATGAATTTCAGGGTTACCGAAAGACAAACATATTTTGTTTTCAGATATTCCAATCCATTCTATGAAATTCAATTAATCTTTAGTATGAAAGAAATGTTCTATCAGTGTAAGAAGCGTATCATAATATTTCATTACTCTGTCAAACAAAGGTACGTCATATTTCTTGGTAATGTCAACAATAAACGCAAGAAAGCTGAGAATGTGGTGTATATCTCTTCCATGAATATTGAGCTAAGTTTTTTGTCGTCATGAAAATATGAAAGGACTCAAAAATGTGTACAGTGGAAGCAAACTTCAATTTATTTTGTACTATTAGACAATTATGATTTTTTTAGGAATTCTTTGCATCGATCGAATTAAAGCATGTAATTGCCTATTATTGATTTCATGTACCTACCTTTGATGAAAAACGAAAATTCGTTCATGATTTAACTCTATACTTGGACTGTCCCATTTATAGACTTTTTGCCGATAAGGCAGCAAATCATTGTGTAATCTATATAGTGAAAATAATTGATGTAAATTCCACAACAAAAAAATCGTTCACAAAGTAGTTAAATAAGATTCCTAACCATTATGAATTCACAAACTATCTATAATATCAGTCAACTGCAATTGCAAATATGTTTCCAATGATTGATAAGTCTGCTGTTGATTCTTCGTTTTGTGCAGATTTTGATTGTGCTAGAGAATCCACTTGTCATCACATACGACGATCCAATCCAAAAAAGGATCGTTTTTGTTGCTCAGAAGCGGAAAAAACAAACCTTGAAATGTGACAATTTCTGTCGTTTGTTTAAACCGTGGAGCACCCACTTTTCAAGCTTTTTGACCATCCTAATACGTTTTAAACCATCAAAAACTGCATGGGGACTGACGCTCAGTTCTTCCGCCATCGCACGAACCGTTTGTGATAGATCAGTCTTCACCAAGGTCTACAAATCCTCGTCTTAGATACTTAAGATCGACTACCCCAGACTCATCTTCGAGGCTCAAAACTTCGGAATGAAATTTCGCAAAACAATGTTGAAAAGTGCGTTCATTGCCTAATACCTGGGACATTTTCGCAGCGCAATGGTTCATTTTGAATTCGTACAGAAAAACTGGCCAGAAATCGCTTAACACCATCGATGTGTGGATTACAAAATTCTCTTACGATCAGTTTACAACACGACACATTAGAAAAAATATTTTATTATTCTTGCACAATAAAGTACAGTTTGATTTGATTTGATTTGATTTGTTCTTTTCGAGCAATGACAATCGAGCAACTAGCAATAGATTAAACCACTCATTCTATAGATTAATTATTTTATCATTTACTGTAATGGTATTGCTGAACAACAAAGTTTTTATAAAAAAACTGGAATCGATAAAAGATTTGTGGTACTGCTATGAATGATACTTTTCGAATTACATCTGGGTGTCATTGAATTATTGTAAAATATCGATCAATGATAATATCTTTATCTTATTTCCTTATTATACTTGATTTCTGATGAATGTCCGTCGCTTATGAGATGTTACAGATAAGTATATCAGACAATAGAACGTTTCCTGTTTGCCTCTAGCTTTCTGTCGTACAATGTGTTAAATAGGTTTATGGAATCTACATTTCAACTTTATATCCCATTGTTCGAACGCTTGAGTGAACTATTGATGATCTTAAAAGCCTCAACAAAACTGCTATCAGAAATACGCCTTCACAGACAATGTTCACGCAAAAAACTACACTAGACTACTAATGAATAGAACAAATCAAAAACAGAACGAAACAATTTTTCAGTAATATTTCAATGGTAATGATAAAAATCATGTACTCGGGATTCGATGAAGTCAACGAAGGCCTTTTCTGCCTGGTCCCAATTGGGGAAGGTTCTACCGGTGGGGAAGTTGTGGGAGTGCTTGAAAAGATGGTACTCGATTGGTGCCAGGTTAGGGGAGTATGGTAGGGAAGGCAGAACTTCAACGCTCAATTCGTTTAAGTTTCACACGGTGATCTATGAAACGTGCGGACAGAGATGTCATTTATATCTTGCACCAAAGATTTATAATATTTTGCCATACTCATTTAAAATACTCAACTCGGTATCTCTATTCAAGTCTAAAGTACGGAAATGGTTAATGAGTAAACAGCGCAATGCAATCCATAGTCTTATTGACCTGAAAAATAACTAACATTGCATTATTTACAATATTAGGACACAATTAAACGTAATATTATTCTTCTTATTTTTTTTTCAATAATTATTAAACCTTATATTAACATATTTCATTAACATATTAACATATTTCTACATCATTTATATATACATATTTATATTTATTTCAATTACATAGGTAGGTACAGCATCAATCCATCGATTTTGAAACGATTATGAGAAATCAAAGTTGAGAAGATATGTATACCCACGCACAGGATTTCCTTTGTGGGTTTCTTGAATTTGTTCAAAATAAATTAGGATCATTGTAACCAATGTATCGTATCAATGTGTTTTACATATTATTCGTGCCTGTAACAGTTTATGTTATGTCTTTGCCTGAATAAATTCATTATTATTATTATTATTATTATTACTATCATNTACAGAGATATGCACTACAAGCATTTATGCTTAGGTAACCTCTGTACAGGATTATATAATATTATATTACTATATTATCTGTAACAATCTGTAAAAAATGACAATTATGGAATGGATGAATAAAGTTTGATTTGATTTGAAAAAAAAAATATTTCAAAGAAAAGAATCAATGAGTCAGTCAAACACACTATAAAATACAGCATGAACAATCAAACACATCAAAACATTAATTGTAGGTACCTACAAAGTCGTAGGTCTACATGAGAGGCAAGGGGCAAGTTGTTTTCACCTGAACCTGGAGCATGTCATATGCACCTCTCCGGAATTTCAATCATTATTTTGACTGCCACCCCGGAGTATGCTTTTGTGGAGTTGTATCCTGGTTATGTACACCGTTCTGAAGAGACCATAACTCAAGTCCAAAAGCTTACAAGCAATTTCCGTTCTTGCAAATATAGACATTCCTCCATGAGACTTTCTAGATCTACTGTAATGAGATATTAATTTATAATGGTGATTTAGCCAGTGTTCCGATATAAATACTATCGAGTGCTTAGCCTCTTTTAAATATTAGGATAATCGATCAATTTTATTTGACACTGAATATTTACATGAAAAATACTACAAGTATTGCAGTCAATTGGTTCCTGATGGTTCGTTTTCGTCGAAGATGAATTTTCCCAGAATCATGCCCGTAAATTTCTGTTCAGTTCAATGAACCTTCGAATATGTGCCCCAGTTGGCCACTTGGACGGATTCATGGCTGTATTAAATTTTTCTACGTATATGCTCACTTGAAAAAATGAACAGAGTTCTGGATGTTTTGAGGAAAGTAATTCACACCTGATCTTTCACGAGTTCGGTTAGGTCCTGTGCATTTAGTGTCAGATCAACTCTGATCACATGTAGATTTCATCTTTTTACCATTCACTTCTATACCGCTATTGTAAACCACTATTAATTGTCTCTTGTGGCTCTTGTGGCATCTATCAGAAACCCGGATCCAGGTTTGGATTGAATTTACTATTTCTTGATCAGGTTTTTTTGCCTCATTCGTTGAATTTATGTATGTTGCGCATCTTTGGGCAGTTGTCGCTTCCATAATCGCATTAATAGCAGGTTCTAAAGAACATTCAGGCATGTTGGCAACACTGTGTGTTGAGCAACATGAAAGTTCATTTCCTGGCGGTTCAGAGCGAGTTTTTGTTCTCGTACTATTTTTGTCAATGACACTTTTTTGTGTGGTGTTTCCCTGTTATCATTTGAATTGTTTGTATACAAGGTGTAACTGAATAAATTCAAAACATTTAAGGAGGTGATTCCCCATAGAAAAAAAAAATAGGATCTTTCACATGAAGAAACTTCACTGGATCATCCCTTGTTAAGATACAGACCCTTAAAGGGGGTACATAAAATTTGTATAACAATTTTTTTCACAAGCACTGAAAAAGTTAAAAATATTGAAATTGACCTGACGTTTTGTACTACCAAAAAGACACTCAGCCAGTAATTTATTTGATTTACCCCATGGTTGTAAGGGGTCTCTTGCGAACCAGTTCGCAACAAACAATTATTTTACGAACAACTACAGAGATACATCGTCATAAATGCGAACTGGATTTATTGTAATTTTGTAGTTAGTACCTGCATTAAACGATCGAAGGGTAATAAACAAAACTAATTTATTAATAACAAAACACACAACATGTAGAAATCATAGTAAATGTTCAATATGTCTACCTTCAGACATTACGCATGCGTCTAGACGTCGGCGCATTGAGCCACGTATTCGCTCAAATATTCCTGGAGATCATTGATGTCCAACCACTCTCCTCAACGTTTTCTGTTGTCGTAGAAAATCAACTTTCCGTCACACGTGACAATCCGATCCAAACAAAGCAAAGAAGAGAAACGTAACAATTTCTATCGATGGTTCGAATCGTGGGGCATCCACTTTTTGAGCTTTTTTATATTTTCACCATCAAAAACTGCATGGAAGGTAACGCTCAGAGCTTCTGTCATCCTACGCACCGTTTGTGATGGGTCAGTTTCCACTTGGGTCCCAAATCCTCGTCCTGGATAACTTCAGGTCGACCACTTCGGGGTTCATCAGTATATACCACGACACAGTAGAATAAATATTTATTGAGATATGGAGCTACAAAAACACATGACATTTAAACGGACAAAGTTTTGAAACGACCTAATACCAAGTAACACTACAACGAACATGTTTTTTTCAGTGCGAAATGACACGAATGCATTCTGAGTCCATTCTGTAAAACCGAAATGAAGCAGCAGGCAACACGCAACAGGCACTTTTCCATTTGTAACAAATTATTCCTAACAAAACCGCGAAATTACTTGTTACGTTACGCCTAGTGAAGAAGGAACACTATTGCATTTCATTCTTATTGACATGCATACACGTTACATTTATGTTACTACCATTTGTTTTCGGTTTTCAGTCAACCAATCAAAGGACTCTTAGGTTACGTACGGTGGAAGTGGCGTTGTTGCATAAGCTCATTCGGTCTCGTTACGGAATAATCAACGCAAAACGCTACAGGTAACAACACGTGTCATCTCAAAACAAGTCAAATATGTTCGATATCAGGTTACGGGGCATCAAATTACATGAATGCATGACTTAACAGACCTTTGATGCGACGCGACGGGTGAAACCCTATAAATGTTGGTTACGCGTCTTAAAGTACTACCAGCTGCAACGTAACATATGAGCGGTTACGGGCCATTGATTTGATACAAATAAAAACGCATCTTTACATTGATGACGTAGTTCATGATGATGCATATAGATATATCCAAGTATATTTTTCAATATAATAATATATTCAATATATTCTAGAATAAGCACACATATACAGGGTGTCCCTGGACTTCCTTTTTTCCTTTCGGGNTTTGCATCGATCGAATTAAAGCATGTAATTGCCTATTATTGATTTCATGTACCTACCTTTGATGAAAAACGAAAATTCGTTCATGATTTAACTCTATACTTGGACTGTCCCATTTATAGACTTTTTGCCGATAAGGCAGCAAATCATTGTGTAATCTATATAGTGAAAATAATTGATGTAAATTCCACAACAAAAAAATCGTTCACAAAGTAGTTAAATAAGATTCCTTACCATTATGAATTCACAAACTAACTATAATATCAGTCAACTGCAATTACAAATATGTTTCCAATGATTGATAAGTCTGCTGTTGATTTTTCGTTTTGTGCACATTTTGATTGTGCTAGAGAATCCACTTGTCATCACATACGATGATCCCATCCAAAAAAAAATCGTTTTTGTTGCTCAGAAGCGGAAAAAACAAACCTTGAAATGTGACAATTTCTGTCGTTTGTTTAAACCATGGAGCACCCACTTTTCAAGCTTTTTGACCATCCTAATACGTTTTAAAGCATCAAAAACTGCATGGGGACTGACGCTCAGTTCTTCCGCCATCGCACGAACCGTTTGTGATAGATCAGTCTTCACCAAGGTCCACAAATCCTCGTCTTGGATACTTAAGATCGACCACCCCAGACTCATCTTCGAGGCTCAAAACTTCGGAATGAAATTTCGTAAAACAATGTTGAAAAGTGCGTTCATTGATACTCCCATTGCCTAATACCTGGGACATTTTCGCAGCGTAATGGTTCATTTTGAATTCGTACAGAAAAACTGGCCAGAAATCGCTTAACACCATCGATGTTAGAAAAAATATTTTTTGAAATATGGAGCTACAAAAATACATGACATGAAGACGTCCAAAAATTTTGAAACAACTTAATGTAAAAAGATAAAATTTTCATCATGAGTGCATGAATTGTTTGATAAGTTTTCAAGGTCCACTGTTTGAAGTAATTTTGTTTCAAAATCTAGCGAACAAGCTGTAATTGATCTGTAAATGATCTTCACGACTACCACTCGGTCTAAAAACTTCCGTGTATAAATTTCTTTTTTTTTTCAACTCGAACTTTTTAAAGAAATGAACTTTAAACGTTCGAACCAGTCTCGAATATACCTACACAGTAGGTTGATAGGACTGTCGCCTATCAGAAAACAACTACTTCCCTGGGTAATACCACGAAGGGCGTTGAATTATATCCGACAGGCGTCAGTGCATGAATCTTCACAGAAAATTTCCTGCATATGCAATTGGCAATACAACTGAAAGAGTCGATCTTCAATTTTGGAACGGGCACACTTGCAGACCGGTTTCGTGCTCATTAGCCACTCATCAGTGCAAGATAGTGGCCATAATCGACCTAAAGTCAATAATATTCCATTATTGAAAATGGGAATTCTTTCAAAGTATTTCATTCCTCTTCCTAAGTTGGAGCGAACCACAAAATGTCACTCCATCTAGTGGACGAGGTCTAACCAACTGCATATCCGTAATTTGCCCTATTCCTCTGAATAAGGAAGAAAAACTTTCTTATTAGTCAGTGGGCTATGCTTGAAGACTGGCAGTAAAGAAATTAACTTTAAACGTTCAAGCCAGTCTCGAATATTTTCTGTGAAGGTTCCTGCACTGACGGCTGTCGGATATAATCCAACGCCCTTCTTGGTATTAGCCAGGGGAGTGGTTGTTTTCTGATAGTCGTCAATCCATTCAACCTACTGTGTAGGTATATTCGAGACTGGCTTGAACGTTTAAAGTTCATTTCTTCAGATTTGTTTACTGCCAGGCTTCAAGCATAGCCCACTGACTAATAAGAAAAATTCGTATTTTGTTATTACCAACGGTATCCGAATATCAGCCAAAAACTTGAGATCATAGAAAGTCGAAGTTAACGGTAATGATAAGGTCGAATATTACTTTTCATATGGTGTCGGCCAATTTTATTTGATAATATCCAAGAAAATAACAACTTTATCAACGAGAATAAACGATGCATAAAGATATTCTGTTAGTACTAGAGTATCAATCAAATCACACAAAGAAAAAGATAGACTACAAAAAGTGCAAAATAGCTGCGCATTACTGATTTATGGTATCCGAAAATATGAACATATTTCACATAATATTGTTGAATGCAACTGGCTCAATATGTACAATAGAAGGCAGCTCCTGCTTTCAAATGATCCTAACCCTCCAGCATTGATCAATAAATTCATTCTATTTTTCCTCTTGGGCTCTGTCCCTCAAGTGAAATAGCTTTGAGCTAGACTTCGCTAAGAGTCTATGAATGAATCATTCATGTAGGTACTATCTCAAATAACAATGACAGGTGTTTCTTATTATTATTATTAAATGAAACATTAAACATTAATTTATGAGATTGAAAATGTCCCTATAGAACGGAACTGCAGTGATGTTAGTTACAAATAAAAGTGTTGAAAAACATAGAAAGTTTCATTTCTCATTTTTCATGATGATTTTTTATTACGTAGTAACGGCTACATCCATCAATTTTTTGAATCACATTAAAATATAATGAAATGTTGGTGATTTGTAAAATGAAATATTTTATGAACCTCAGGATTGAAGCTGACTTGAACAAAATATGTACATCGTACCTTTCTACAACTTATTTCAGATTCAAATTTCATAAATAAAAGAAAAAAACCGTTACTTGACCATCTGTTTTCAGCCGGCTTTACCGTCAACGTATATATAATTCAAGAACTTATTTCTGTAAACCGAAAATGAATGACAATTTTTTCACTTACATTTCATGTCTCAACCTGTAAATGTAAAAATAGGATATTTGTGTCACATAAACAAGAAGTTTTTGTCGGACTTGACGACTGTTGAATTTAAACGTTGTAAAACGGTCGGACAATTAGGGTTATTAAATAGATATCATCTGAAATGTAGTCTCAACGTTCATGAAAAGCCAAGAAATGTATAAAGATTAAACGATTTGCATGAACAAAATGGCTTGGCAGAGCATATCGACAATCAGGATAGACCTGTTAGTACGCCGTTAGTATATTCAAAAAACCAATATCAACCTCCTCACCCCCTCCTCAAAAATATATAATAAATCCTGTCGAATAGGTGTGGAAGTTTGAAAATAGCCTATCAGAGGAGTTTTCCTCAGATAAGTTGATTTAGGATTCGCAATTTACTCTTCCTAAATTCTTGACCCCCAGGAAGATATCATAAAATGTGTGCGAATGAAGAGGTCATAGTTTAGAGGTATATTTTTGGAAAATATCAATTTTTGGCAAGAAGTTCTCTCACACAAATATGTGGTTGAAGACTCCATCAGCTCTTTCAAAGCTATGTCCGAAAGAACTGGATATTCTCTCCTAGCCTTTATCCGAAATGGAAAAAGCAATTCAAAAGTATTGAGTGTTTTCAATCTGTCTTCGCAACCCACCCAAATCGCTCCCGCGACCCATCAGTGGGTCGCGACACATAGTTTGGGAACCACTGGTATAGATGGTATACAGGCAAAAACATTTGTTCCATGATATATTACAAAATGCCTTCATGTAAAATGAATTTCAAATCTCTGATTAGTTTTCCAGATGGATATTTATAATCTCAATTGAAAATAATTTTGGTGAGCAATTTTTGTGTAAAATTATTAACATTTGTATTATATTAAAATGGCAACAGAGATGAGTTTTGTGTTTTTTCTTTGAAGTCGTATCTGAGTATTCTGTTATGTAATATTTTACTGCTGAGATATTTGAGAGAATATGAATAAAAAAAATAATGAGTTTAATTTTCTCGTATTGCATCTGAACACTAAGCGTGTGGTCAATTCTTCCGTTTCATTAATTTGAAGGTATGAAGGAGTAGTAATCAACTATGATCCCATTTCGTAATCTTTTCAGGTATGTGCGAGACCAGAGGACATTTGCTTCTGTTTACAAAACAAGGTTGGAATTTGAAGCATTTGCTGTAATAACATAACTATTACCCAATTTTAATGACAACACAGTAATTACCGGCCTTTGAATGACATTCTTTCCCAAAGATGTTTATTTAGTGTCCAACTCGAAGAAAAATATTTGGCATGTGAACTTTTAATTAAATTAGACATGGAAGAGACTTTTTTTGGTTTGTATATCTTAATGTCACTTTAATCGTGCATATCCTCTGAAGAACATTTCCCAAATCGCCGTATTCAAATGAGTTGGATGAAAAACACAAAGCAGATCCGTTAGAGGCGGTTCAACATATTTATCTCCTTATGTTTCAACTAATATTTAATTGTGTAATTTGAGAATACGTTTCTTTTAAATGGAAGAGTTTTCAGAATTGATTCGGAGTTTATTTCATCATTATCATATTACATATTGGTAAGAGTTTAACAAAAAATTGATCTTACTAATTAATATAAAAAGAAATGTTCAATGGTATAGCAATGATCTAAGGAAATATATCATGAGGTAAAGAAGTTAAAATGAGCCGTTTAGAAACATAATGCAGCCTTCTTCTGATATAACACTATTCCGCATCAGTATGTGGAATTTCCGAAAGTTTTGAAGACAAATCATTTCCGATATGGTATCTTGGTGGCCGTGATTGAGCGTTTACTATAAGAACCTCAATTGTATCAGAAAATTACAGTCGAAAAGTATTACTGTTGAAATTACATCTATTATATTTCAAATGGTGATCATTTTTTGAAAAAAATAACTTTCTGTCGAATGTCATGATGCTGATTTATTTGTGATTGAATGACAGATATATCACAATAGGATCATAATTTATTTACTTTTGTCAATTATGCCATGGATATCCATGAGGAATAATATTTTTTCATTGAGTCTTCTTTGGAAAACAAAATACTCATTCAGGTGATGCCATTGACCTAAGCTTCATGAGCAGACAGTGGCATTTTTTAAATTTTTGGTAAGTTTCAGTTTCATTTTGCTGAGTATTTTCCGTATGTTGAAAATCGTTTCAAGTAAAAAAAAACGGAGTGGTGGAACATGGGTTAATCATGGATGGAGAAACAGAACAACATCTGAGAGATAGGTAAGTCATCATCCACCGTGAGAAATATTGAAGACGTTCAAATATCACAACATTTGTGAGCTGACGATGGCAAAAGACATGTAGGGTTTTGAGGTTTGCTGCTCTGAATGTATATCGAGTGAACCATGAGATACGGTGTTGATATCTGTGCTGGTATGGTTGAAAACAGAGTTATTGAACTGATATTGTTTCAAGGTCAGTTGAATGGTGTTGAGTGCTTACGATTTCTTCAAAATTGAGAATCATCTGATTTATATCCAGCAATTTCACAGTGGACTCACTTACAACAGAGAAGTTATGTTATTGCAAATAGTGTCCATTACAGTGGCCTACCTGCTCACCAGATCTCACTGTGCTTGATTTCTTTATTTGGTATATGTTGAAAGAACGTCCACTATGCGACATCACCAGCCATTCTTTGAATCTAATAGGGACATTTAAAAGTATAAAGTTTGTCGCCTACTTGTCCGGCACAGCATAGCACGGCCCGTGCCGTCAAAATACGTATAGGATTGGAACAATGAAAATGAATGGACAACCGCCCACTATCCTGGCATGGCACAGCCGAGAGTATCCCCCGCCGGAAAGGATTCCAGCTCTCCAATCCTGTCCGGCAAATAACGACACGTGCTGTGACGGACTGGCCAAGTGAACGCGTTGCCGGCCAGCGCTTGCCAGCATCAACTTATCCAAACGAGCCTCGGAAGTTTCTGTTTCTCCCTTTTGCTATTCCATCAGTTGACAGCACAGTGTCAGCCGATACCTATGAAAATGGACGAGGAAAAATTGAGTTGCTTGTTAAAGCAGACTCTAGAATACCTAGAAGTTCTGAAAATTTACCTTGAGTCATTCGGAAATACTGGAAAACTTTCTTCTCGTCTTCTTTTAGGTCGTTGAAAAGATGATGAAACTCTTCCAGATTTGCCCTCTTTTGATGAATGAGATGGACCCACATCCTTCTTTTTTGTTACTATTTTTTCCTACATTCAATAATGCGGCCAGTATAATGTCGACTTCTACGTCAGAAATGCTAGTGATAGACATGTTTCTGTCACCACTCGATGTCATCTGAAATTTTCTTGAAATCGAATTAACATCACCTTCAGTATGCTGGCTGTAGCTGGACAAGTGGACGATGCTACTACCCGTCGCTATCAGGCGACGGAGAGCGTCGTGCTGTGCTGTACCGGACAACTAGAATGTACAAAAACTGTCGAGAGAAACATGTGAAAGAGCTTGAATGGTTCATGAACTCTGCGTAATTCAGAAAATTAGGGTGGTGTTGGTTCCATCCTGTGAATGAACACTTTCATTCTGCTCGGAGATCCTACAAACAATGGAATTCATCAGAATGAAATAAACAATCAAACAGACATGTCTATAAGTTAATATCTCCAGTATCTCCAAAACTCAGAACAGAAAGTATCTCGATTGAATACCTTGGCCTAATGATCAATCGACACATGAAATGGGATTCACACGTATTTTATCTAACTCAAAAATTACGAGGATTCATGTTTCGCTTTACACTATTGAAACAATGGCTTGAAATTCACAAATACAATCTCAGATTTCTGTTCCTGATAACTACTCACATAATGGAAATCCTCTATATACAGGATGTGAAAATGAAAGATCGCAAAAAACCTAATTTACTATCTCACTCGCATCCTCTTGGATCTATATTTTCACGCGCTCGCATTTACAGTATCCCTCGAGTTTATCTGGCCAGATTTTTTTTACTACTTGTCAGACGTCTGATCTCTCCATACATTGTATAGGTCCCTTATTGACTGTATACCATACACTTCTGGACAAAATTTGGGTTGTCCATGAGTTGTTTGCTTGTGATTCAAGGCCTCACATCTGCATGAAATTTTAGGAGCTCTCTCCGGTCCTCTGTATTGCCTATAGTCGGGGTCAATGGTTGAACAGCCATATTTTGTTCAAATTTACCTCAATAGACAGTGCCCAGTAAATAGCTCTGCTGGTCAGGTGTTAGATCTACAAAAACTGTTCCTTTACTGAGAAAATATCCTTATAGTTTCCCAAACACAGCTGAAATGCAGCTTCAATATTCTAACGTAAGTACGATCACAATTTATTGAAGTTCAACCTCAGCGAGGGGCTTTCACACTTTTGCTATCTGCCTCGATAATTTTTTAGTGGCCCATTATTATAATATTGATAATTTCCCGTCATTTCCATACTTTTTTACACTTCTTTCATTTATAACTTCTCAATCATATAGGTATTTAAATAAAATTCTGGACAGTAGAGTACCAAAACCTTCTGAATGGAGTATATAATTTGTTCAATTATCCAGACGTGTTTTGACATAAATCGTTTCAGAACCACTTAAATCAAGTCAAATTCGGTATTCTAATAAGATTTCTCGAATTACTTCGTAAGGAAAAAAAGCCAATCGGTTGAAAAATGTATGTTGCATAAGGGTGCTTCCATTTTAAATGAGTCACACTGTATATACCACCGATGACGACAGTACAAAACTCAAATACCTACCAAAAATACATTGTTTCATTTGAATTCAGTATCTAATCTTAGGAATATCAGCAATCCAATCCAAACCGTCAGTGAACAACGCATATCCGATACTCAGTCATTCAGTCATGAGAGAGTAATCTCACGGATGGAGCGCCATCCTTTATTACCTAACTCACCTTTCCCTGTAACGTTTGGTGCCCATTCTCGTCTACACAACGAATGTGCACTTTATTCTTGGGTTCATTACCAAGGCCGTATGAAGATCGTCGAGGTTGGTGAACTTGCAGCCTCGTTAGCACCCACCATTTCGTCGAATAAGCTGATCAACAAAATTGTTGGCACTCACGAGTATGTCACGGGTGATTTGTAAATGGCTGAGGAATTTGATTCATTTAGAGATTGATGTTCGAATGTAGCTGACAATGTGAATTTTCAAATGATCAATCATCTTGATTGTTCATTAAAACTTGACAGTTTTACAACAATCTGAGTTTGCCTAATAGAACTAGTCCAACCGATGTACAGAATGTAATCACAATATGTCATGATTTTTCACAAAGTCGCAGTACAACACATATTAAATGAGGACGA
>NW_019295849.1:0-17224 GCF_000500325.1 Leptinotarsa decemlineata
AATTCTAATACGTTTTTTTAAGATTTAAAGTAAACTTTAATAAATAGTAATAGACTAATAGGTAATTGCAAGACTTGCAAGACTCTTGCTGCAAGACCAAGACCAAGACCAAGACTGGGAGCGCAAGACCAAGACCAAGACCAAGACCAGGTGTATTGGCGCAAGACCAAGACCAAGACCAGGTGTATTGGCGCAAGACCAAGACCAAGACTGGCTAAGTCTCGTCTTGTTCTTGCATTTGGGCAACACTAATTTGGAACAAAGATCCTCTACTGATGTACAGTGAGCCTGGTATATATCATTATTAGAATTGGGAGGAATATAAATTTTACATGGATGATAACCTTAATCTTTTCTTTATCACTATTTTCTATTCTTTTCCATCTTTATCTTTTTTTGGTTATAATCAACTTTCTTTTAAATAACTTGCAGTAGGCCAAGAGGAAGAATGCAAAAAAATGGAACGGTATTCGAGACAGTTGAAGAGTTCGACAGAAACGAAAAACAAAATTTGGTCAGGCAGCTACATCAACTAATAAGTGCAAGTATGAGGCTATTCTTGAATTCTTAATTCCTTATCTCGCCAAAAGAAAAGGGTTAACTAACGTTCCAGCTGAAGAAATTGATGACGATGCACCCGAAACTGGTAACGAACCACAACAGCATGAGTCACATCAGCAAAACTCCATTCAGGAATTACATCAACTACAAAATGTTAATGAAACTAAGGAGATCATAGAACCCCTGCCATTACCACCGGCTATAACTCCAACCGAAAAGAAGTCTGGATCAGCAGGACGTAAACGGAAACTCCTAAATACAAAAGTGAAATAATCTGCATCATCTAAGCTAATGGCATATATTTTGGCTGAGAAAAAAAGCGATTCAAAAAATACGTCAAAATCTCAACAACACCCTGTTGACTCTTTTTTGGCCGGAATCGCACCATCTCTGAAATCGTTTGAAGATTACGAATTGCAACAGCTTCACGCAAATAGACCACAAACAACTACCATGCCGTATATGTATCCGTCAACATCATCAGCACAAACGTCCTCTGCCTCAACGCCTGTGCGTAATACACCATCAGTCTTCAAAAGCAAACTGAAATTCTCTGAAGAGGTAAAATACCTTGGTACTATCCTCGACAGGAAGCTAACATGGAACTCTCATCTACAGAGTAGAGCAAAAAGAGCATACGTTTCTTATGAGCAATGTCGGAGGACAGTGGGACGCGCATGGGGTCTTTCACCCCGTGTGCACCTGGATCTACACTGCAATAATAAGACCTATGTTAACGCATGGAGCCATTGCATGGGGACCGAAAGTTCTACAAGCAACGACCATCCAAAAATTATACCAAATGCAGCGAATGGCTTGTTTAAACATCACAGGAGCCATGAGAACAACACCAACTGCGGCAATGGAATTAATCATGGGTCTGACCCCTCTTGATCTGTAAGTTAAGGAGGTTGCGTTGATGGCCATGGTACGATTGCGCACGGCTGGTGTAAACCTCGAAGTAGGAATGGGTCAATTGAGGCTGGGCCTGTGGCGGGAGGCGCTCACTGCGCAACCTCTGCTGCAGGCAACAAACGATGCAATTGAACCCAGGTTTGTGTTTAATAAACCCTACAAAATACAAATAAAGCAGAACATAGAGTCAGATGATACAAATTCAATACGGATTTACACAGACGGCTCAAAAACCAAAGAAGGCTCAGGGTGTGGAGTGTATTCCAGATCACTAGGCCTAAGAATTAAGTGGTGAATGGGAAGAAATACCAGCGTGGTCCAAACAGAACTGGCTGGTATCTCAATCGCCACAAAAGAATTAACCAAGAAAGGAATTTCTGGCAAAAACATAACAATCTGTACTGACAGCAGACAAGCCCTATTAGCCTTGAACAGACAACGTATAACCTCAGGGCTAGTACTAGAGTGTCACCAAGATTTAGCCAAAGCCTCGGTAGATAACATTATCCTGAGGTGGGTTAAAGGGCACGACAGGAGTAAAGGTAATCGCATTGCCGACTTTTTAGCCAAGGAAGCGGCTGGACTAAGAATTTTAAGACCTAGTGGCACCTACGGCCTGATGACTTCGACAATTAAAGAGATGGGACGAAACCAAAGGATGTAATCTTGCCAGGATCACCTTGGGTGACCCTGGGAAGCTGGCGACGAAGAAATATTTGGCAGTGACCAGGAAAAATCTACGCCTAACAGTAGGATTTCTGACTGGTCACCTCCATAATATGGAGCTGGTGGACACACCTCACTGCAGGATGTGTGAACCTGCCGATATAAAGGAGATGTCTCACAGTGACCTGTCCACCTTCCTGGACAGGACAGGTTGGACGATGACCTAGGAGGACAACTCCTCGGGAGGATGTACAATGGGTCACATGTGGCCTAAGTACTGTGGGCTTACATTCACCCTCCCTACTCTACAAGATACACCATCAGAAGATGAAAACCCTATTCAAATGTATATGAACTTGAAAATTTTCAACACCAAGATGCACCAATACCAACACCACCTGTTACCTCTACACAAGAAGACGACGACCTTTCATTTTCGAATTTGCAATGACGTTTCATTTTTGAATTTGTAATAAGATTTTCTGTTTAAAATACAAATTTCAAGTTTCATGCAAAAATACGTTGCTTTTTTTTTTCTTAGTGCATTTCAAATTGTAATAAAAAAAAGTAAATGGGTCGATAGGTAAGTTAATATCTTACCTCAAAAAAAATGCCAAACGATGTCTAGAATAAGTGATTGCTCGTCTAAAATATGTATCTTGCTTAAACAAAGTTTCTTGGAGTTTAATTTCCAAAAGATTGAACGCCGACATGGACATTCTAAAATATTGATAAAATTTTGTTTTGTCGTCCAACAGATGTGGTACGAGCGTGAAATACTCTCCTTCTACATGCAGATCTTCTATTCCAAGCAGCATGTACCCAAAATCTTCGTTTTCCGCGATTCTCTATGAGAGCTTTTCGATTTTCTTCATCTTCTTCCAAACGGAGTGTCATAATGGCTAAATCGCAGTTGCTAAAATTCTTGAACATTTTGCTTAGAGGACCTTCCAAGATATTGTTTGAATCGACACTGGCGAGAGTGACTAGTGTATCAAGCCGGAGCGGTAGATCGGAAAGAAGTCGGAAGCATGTATGACAAGTGTGATTACCCACTGGCGATCCTGCACCGATCCGTTTTTGGAGCAAAATAAAATCGGAGTCAGATCGGAGAGGTGTATGAAGAAGTATATCCCGGCCTTAATGAGTGTTTATTAAAAAAACTTTGAATTAGTTATATTTGCTTCTGTGTTCATAATGTACTTACTATTGAAAAATTTTAAATGGTACTCGGTTAAACAGAGCGGTATTAATACTGGACTTTGCCAAGGATTAAAAAATGAAGAAATTATTGTTAATTTTATATTTTGAGATAAGTTCATTTCATCAACTTCTCCATTTTCGATACCAAAAAACAAATTATCAAAAGGTAACTTTGCACAATGAAATATTTTTTCTGATTTTCATGAGTTTTTGAAGACTTCAAGTTTGTGTACTGGACTTTTTTGCGGATTATTAAATGATGACGTTATTGTTAATTTTATATTTTAAGATAATAAATTCATTTCATCAACTTCTCCATTTTCGATACCAAAAAACAAATTATCAAAAGGTAACTTGGCACAATGAAATATTTTTCCTGATTTTCATGAGTTTTTGAAGACTTCAAGTAGACTTATCACTGAAATGGTTTTTTCCAGTATACATTCTGCATAAAAAAGCATTATGAATGTGTTTTTTCATGAGTTTTCAAATTACCACTTTGATTAAATGATTTCAAGCAGCTTTAACACTGAAATGGCTTTTCAGCAATATAGGTTCTTTCATGCAATCTCAAATTAGCACTGTAAAAAAAGGACTATGAGCAGATTTTACACTGAAATGACTTTTCACCAGTGTGGGTTCTTTCATGCGATTTCAAATGAGCACACTGCAAAAAAGATTTTGATCAGATTTTACATGGAAATGATTTTTTTCCAGTATGAATTATTTCATGTGTTTTCAAATGACTATTATGAATAAAAGACTTCAAGCACATTTTACACTGAAATGGCTTTTCACCAGTATGGATTCTTTCATGTATTTTCAAATTAGTACTCTGAAAAAATGACTTCGAGCAGATTTTACACTGAAATGATTTTTTCCCCGTATGAATTTTTTCATGTATTTTCAAATTACCATTTTGAGTGAATGACTTCAAGCAGATTCTACACTGAAATGGCTTTTTACCAGTATGGATTCTTTCATGCATTTTCAAATTAGCACTATGAAGAAATGACTTCGAACAGACTTTACACTGAAATGTTTTTTTTCTAGTATGACTTCTTTCATGTCTTTTCAAATTACTGCTCGTAAAAGACTTTAAGCAGATTTTACACTGGAATGGTTTTTTCCCAGTATGAGTTCTTTCATGACTTTTCAAACTACCATTTTTAGTGAATGATTTCAAGCAGATTTTACATTGAAATAGCTTTTCACCAGTATGGATTCTTTCATGCATTTTCAAATTAGCACTATGAAGAAATGACTTCGAGCAGACTTTACACTGAAATGATTTTTTTCCAGTATGACTTCTTTCATGTCTTTTCAAATTACTACTCGTAAAAGACTTTAAGCAGATTATACACTGGAATGGTTTTTGCCAGTATGAATTATTTCATGTCTTTGAAAATTACTATTTTGAGTGAATGACTTCAAGCAGATTCTACACTGAAATGGCTTTTCACCAGTATGGATTCTTTCATGCGTTTTCAAATTAGCACTATGAAAAAATGACTTCGAGCAGACTTTACACTGAAATGATTTTTTTCCAGTATGAATTTTTTCATGTCTTTTCAAATTACTATTTTGAAAAAATGACTTCAGGCAGATTTTACACTGAAATGGTTTTTTCTCAGAATGTGTTCTTACGTGGGGTTTCAAACTACTACTATGACTAAAAGACTTCAAGCAGATTTTACACTGAAATGGCTTTTTACCAGTATGAATTCTTTCGTGGGCTTTCAAATTACTTCTTTCAACAAATGACTTAAGACATATTTTACATTGGAATGATTTCTGCCCTGTATGAATTTTGTCATGTCTTTTTAAATGACATTTCCAAATGAATGATTTCGAGCAGATTTTGCACCGATACGGTTTCATAATATGATCTTTTGCAATGCCAAACTCTTTTTGGCATAACGCTGACGACTTCTTTTCATTGAAGCTCTTTTCTTTCTTCTCGATGACTGTTCCATTTTCTGTTTCAACAAAAACGTTCCCCGAATCTGTGAAAAAATTACTAATGAAATAGATATTTTATACAAAATTGTTTGCTTGAAAAAAATATTCATTTTTCACTTAGTGACTGTTGATTCAACCCCCCAAAAAGGAGTGAGCTTTCGGGATTCAACTATCCAAATAGTTTATAACTACTGAAAAGTTTGTGAAACAAAGTTATTGAATGTTCTGTAATGTATCTGAACTGGCCATAAATTTATATAAACCAAAAAATTTAAACTTTCCATGAAATGAGGATATGTATATTTATACACAAACTATTTATTGGTCATAACGATTCCAATATATAATTACACAAACTATTTTAATCAAAACCAATTAAACATTTTGTGCGGAGTTTTGTTTTGTCACTCTTTAATAGGTGTACCTAGTATTTTTTTTGTTGTGTTTTTTATGGGCGTCGTTCCAATGTTTTGCCTAGGGCGCCAAGTTTCGTTGAGCCGGCGCTGGTTATGCAATATACTTTAAGGTGCACAGCTATAGTAATACATTAGGTCGTAAAACAAAAACATCAAATAAATCAAGTTATGAGGGCGCGACGTTCTTGCCACTCCACACTACCTTCTAGAGAATTGAAGAATTGTTTAAATTGCTCCCTCAGATTAAATTCTTCGCGATTTTCCCTTTCCCGGCAACTGAGTAAAGTACTGAAGTCGAGATCTCTCTGCTCGAGCCGTATCATTATCAATATCAGATGGTTCATGCACATTGTAGCATTCGTTATTTCGAATGAAGTTGGACAAGATGCATGCTGCGAGTATAACCCTCGTTATGTTATTAGGATTTCCCTGAAGTGGCCTCATAAACATCCGAAATTTTTGAACCAAATGCCAAAGACATTTTCCGATATCTTTCTTGCCCTACTCAATCGGTAGTTGAAAATTCTCTGCTCGTCAGTCAAATTCTTCCCAGGAAATGGTATCATGATATTTATTGTGAGAGGAAAAGCGTAATCAGCCACTATAACCATGGAAAGTTCAGTGTTAGTCCCTGGAAGCAGCTTTTTTTCTGGGATATTGAGTTTATGTCAAAATAGTTTTTTTCCAAAATTGGAATTAGAGAAAATACCACCATCTGAGTTTTTCCGTAGCTTCCAAAGTCCATAAAAATAAAATTGTAACAAGAATCAACTAATGCTAGAAGAACAATGGAGTAGGTTTTCTTGTAATTCCAGTAGACTTTTGGGGCTTGTTTTGTCACATTCTTGCCATCCATTGCACCAATGCAATTGGGAGACTGCCATCTTTCCCAAAATTCGGTTGCTATTTGATTCCATTTCATCTCATCCGGAACTGGCATCACTTCGTTTAGCAGTACTTCAATTACTGCTTTGCTCTTCTGATGAATAATGGAACAAACTGTACTTCTTCCCAACCTGTAGCTAAAGGATATCGTCTTAAAGGAATCTCCTGCATCTTTTATTAGTATATGTACGTAGAAAAGAAGGAAAGGAGAAAAGTATGTTTGTAATGATATTGAAGAAACCTTACGAGTAATTTATTTATTTATTTATTTACGGGTGAACCCCAATATTTGTTTACAATAAATTGTGTAACAATAAAAGCTTATACACTATACTAATTATTATAAATACCATTATGTGTGTAACAAAAGACAATAAAAACAGACAGTATTAACTAATAAAATACATTTATATGACTAATGAGCGAGAGACTTGTTTTTTAAAAGTATTTTATCACAGAAAAAATTGACTTTATCACAGTAGTTATTTCCCAGTCTCAACATTTCAGATAAAGGAGAATGATAACCATAGATTATTTAACGAGAGAGAAATGGCGCCATTACTTGTTAGAATAATAGAATAGAATAGAATTTTATTGTTTCATTCAAATACATAGATATAAAAAATGAGCACAGAGAGAATAGCGCACCACAATTATAGTACGGTATGTTATTATAGAATAATGATATACATATATGATATAGTTTAATTTACTTATGTAGATATAATTTCTGTGTAAAGTAATACAACGTACCACGATGTGTGTAATTACACAATCTGAACAAACAAATATACAAAGAGGCTCCCTTCTCTTGTCTAAAGATTTAAATAATTGATGATTGAGGTTAGATAGCCTTTAAACTGACTACACGAATACTCTACATAACGAATGTTTGGAATACAAACTCAGTAGAGAAAGGTGTTTTATGTATAATTCCGTGTTCATATAAAAGTATTTGTTTCGAAAGAATGTTTCAATGTTTACATTAAAGTAGCTGTTTCAGGAAGGCTTTTTTCCAGTTTGTGTCTAAAAATTACTTCTTTGCATGATCTACACGTCCGTGTATACAGTTACTACTTTTAAAATTGATTGCTTCCTTCCTTTATTTGGAAGATTCCTACTTTTTCTTTTGTATCAATATGGAGTAGTAGAAAGTCAAAAAAGTCCTTTCCCAAAAATCAATCACTCCTAAAAATATAATTTTTATATATACGATAGGTGGCACAGTGGTCTCCCCAAAATGCGTTCTGGGTTACCGGTTTACCCCAGTGTCCGAGGTTATTTCGGACTGTTTGAGATTTTTTGCTTGTACGCATCATGTCTTGCGCAGTTTCCAAACAGTTTCGGATGTTAGATCTATACAAAATGTGTACTGGAACATTTCGGTGTCAGTAAATATTGTACAAGTTGAGAGAGAGAGATATAGGTTTGTTCTGGTTCTAATATCAGAAACTGAAACGGGAAGAGCTCCCAACAGTTCAGTCTCGAGAGCAAGAACAATTCGGGACGGTTCAAGACAGTTTAGAATCGTTTCGCAGTCGAAACCAGAACAGATGATTCATCAATCCGAACTTATCCTCAATAAACCAGAACGCTCTATATCATCTGCGCATGATCCTAACGTCCTAGAACCTGAATTTCGTATAACCAGAACCAACCTTAAAAGTTAGTGAAGATAGAAAGGGAGAGAGAGAGTAAAGTTTCTGATATTACTGTAAAGACAAGAGAAAGAGAGGGAGATGCGAGTACACATTTACGGTCAAGTAGGCTCTCAAGAATTAAAAGAAAACTATCACATGTTGCTACTAATTTTAACAGATTTCAGTATTAATTTCGCATCCTTGGTAAACTTTCTACAAGATAAATTGGAACTACAAATAATAAGAAAGAAATTCCAAAAATCCACGACCTTCAAAACCGAAAAAAAAAGTGACACTGAAAACCTCGGCGTGACAACAAAATGCCGAAGTGTCACCTGTCAACTGTTTCAATGGTCACCGATTAAACCAAAAAGTACACCAATACCGAAAGGTATGTTGTCAGTACCTTTGATGTTGGTTGTACAAATATTCAGAGGAAATACGTCACAGCACTTACAGAGATACTAATTGATACACTGAGAAAAATAGCACAGGTAGTGATTAAATGTGTACACTAAGAACTACACTAAGAAAAATAATATTGTTTATTGATATATGTTTACATTATGATACCTAATATATTTGTGATGAACTAAATTGTTGAGAGGCCGTGGGAGCACGTAACTAACATATTATTTGTCAACAATATTTTCATCTCTGTTCTTTCTTTACTCTCTTTAGCCAAATTAATCAAAGACGCACGTCACTGCTGGCGGGTAGCGGAAGTAAGCACTCGAAATAAGTGCGACGAGAATAAAGTATAGCATTTCTTATTGAATGCCCACATTTGCCTGTTCATCACTTGGGAACGCTGCGCTGGTGAAGTCAAAGACAGGGGTTCAAATACAACCGATTATTATGTTTTCATTCGTTTCTCAATGGCGGGGCTAGAGATCGCAGTGGCGGTGTGCGTTAAAAATTGAAAATACGAAAATGATGTGCAAATTTTCAGTCTAACTTTAGATTTCTCTTGTTTGCAGTGTAGTTTGTGATTCCAAAGAATGTAGCTTTGTGAAAAAATATTTAATTTCTATTTTTTATCGGAATAGGTTTGTAAAATTAGTATATTTGATGCATTTTATTCTTGGCCATACTTCTAGAATAGCTATTTATGTAAAGAATTACGAAAAGTTTAATTTTGTATAATTAGCGCGAGTAGCGCAACTTACGAAAGATGAAATCCTATCGTGTTACATACAAGATTTTTTATAATTTCGTTAAAACATTGTTTTCATTATTTTTCAATGATTAAGTATCGAATCTACAAATATTTTCACTAATCAAGGATGCTATTCATCACATATAGCTTGTAACTTTGGCGTCTTCTATACATTAATTTTTATTCCTTTAATTTGCGTGATTTCATAGAGGCAGAAGAGTTAGAGTAATGACTGATTGGAGTTCTGAATGGAAATTTGTTCGTGTGTTGTGTGATTTCCGAGTTGAAAAGTATGATAAAATCACTGAACCGAGACAAGAATTAGCGAATGATATAAAAATATAGTTATAAAAGGCATATTCGGTAATCATTTACAAAAAATAAAACATCACGTGATTGTTTACGAGAAATCAGGCGTATTGTTTTCGTTATAATTTCATAATTTTACACTGCTTCTTGATGGTAAAAAATACCCTTCAAGCGAAGCAAACGCTTGAAAAGTGTTATAAGGACTCGTCTCCATCAGAAACAACAATTAAATGTTGGTTTGCCGACTTCAAACGTGGTCGTAGAGATACCGATGATGCTGAAGGCAGTGGAAGTCCAAATGAGGCAGTAACGCCAGAAAACAAAAAATCCACAATATCGTTTTGAATAATCGAAGAGTAAAGTTGCTAGAGTTATCTGAAATGTAAAGCTACCAAAATAACATATCGGCTTAATATTGCATGAGCATTTGAGTATGAGAAATCTCTGTTCAAAGTGGGTGCCGCGCGAGTTCACAATCGACCAAAAACAAGAACGTCTTGATAATTCTGAGCAGTGTTTGGCCATGTTTAAGCATTACAAACTGAAATTTTTGCGTCGATATGTGACAATGAATGAAACATAACACTTCACTCCGGAATCAAAACAATCGTCATCTGAGTGGAGAGCAACTGATGTATCTCTTCCAAAGTGCCCGAAAGCACAACAATCGGCTGGTGTTTTGGAATGTGCCTGGTGCAATATTCATTGACTATCTTGAGAAGGGAAATACCAACAACAGTGAATATTATATTACGTTATTAGAGCATTTGAAAGCCGAAATTGCAAAGAAACGACCGCATATGACAAAGAAAAAAATGATTTTTCATTAAGAAAATGCATCGTGTCCCGAGACTTATGTTTTCCAAAAACCGAAAAGTCTTTTAAAAAATGATTTTTTATTCAATACATAAAAATTATTAAAAACGATGTTTAACAGTACATGTATAAAATCAGACTGAATGCAAAAGGTCGTTTCCCGAGGCGATGCTCTCTGGCCGGCTATGCTGATAAGAAGCTTTCCTAGGAATTGTAGCTGAGTGTCAGCAGAATCCGGGGTCAGTGACAACGTAATTCGAGTCAATCAAAACAATGGCAAAACTACATGAATTGAACTTTGAATTGCTCCCACATCCATCGTATTCGCCAGATTTGGCTCCCAGGGACTACTGGCTGTTACGAGACCTCAAAAAATGCTCACCGGTAAGAAATTTCTCTCGAATGAAGAGCTCATTGCTGAGACTGAGGTCTATTTTGTGGAAAAAAAAAAGGATCGTTCTTCAAAAGTGGTATTCAAATGTTAGAGCGGTGCTGGAATGATTGCGTGACCCTTGATGGAGATTACGTTGATGAATAAAACCAATTTTGAACACAAAAATGCTGTTTATTTTTTCCAAATTTGCATTTTTTGACTCTTTTCAGCTTATTACTACATGATGTCAAACTTCTTCAAGCCATTTTTTCTCTAGGAATTTAAATTGAACCAAAGCAGGCATTTGGCAATGATAGTGTTAGTGAATGCAGTGCTCGATGTTGGTTTACGAAATTTCGTAGGAGAAATAGCCTCGAAGATGAGCCCCGAAATGGTTGATACAGTTATCCAGGACGAGGATTTGGAGACCCTGCTGGAGACTGATCCATCACAAACGGTGCGTGGGATGTCTTAAGAACTGGGCGTCAGCTCCCATATGCTGTTTTTGATGGTTTCAAACAAGGCTATTCAACCTTTTTAACAGTCGGGCTAACATGTGCAATAAAAACCCAATATTAAAAAATAAAATTAAATTTTTGTTTATTAGGTAATATTATGAACAAACAAAGAGTATCTTATGCTAAAATTTAGCAGCTAAATAACGAAAGAAAATTAAACTTGAGTATGTATCTTCTCAAATCTAAATCTAGGGTAAGTCGTTTTTGCAATCATTGTGATTTCTGCCATTGTTTGTCTTTTAATAATTTACTAATGTTAGGCGACAAATCCGATGTTGATAGTAACAAGTCACAAACATGTTGCTCAGTGGAGGATGTGCGGTATTTATTTTTAACATAATTATAGCCTGAAAATACTTTTTAACACACATATGTTGATCCAAAACTACTTAAAAACTGTAACGCCAGGTCAGTTATTGCTGAAAATTCTGATTATGGTACCAATTTCCAGAAATCTGCAAAATCTTCTGAAGAATTTTGTGCTTTCGAAGACAATTTGTTGGCAAAAAGGTTTTTTAACGTTTCGTGATTTTGCAGTTCAACAAGTTCGAACTGGGGCAGGCAATTGACGGAATTTTTTAATTTGGTGCATATTTAAACACTTACTTGCGCGGGCCATTTAAAATTCTTTCATGGGCCATAGTGTGGACCGCGGTGTTGACCACCCTTGGTTTAAAACGTATTGGAAAGGTCAAAAAGCTTGAAGTGTCACGTTTCGAGGTCTGTTTTCCTTTCCTTTGCGCAACAAAAACTATCCTTATCGTCACGTGTGATGTGCCTCCATGACAACATGAGACGTTCAGGACAGTGGTTGGACAACGATAAGCCACCCAGGCACTTCCCAAAAGCGAAAACCCACTAAAAAAAGACCATGGTTACTGTATGGTGTCAGACGCTTGTGTGATTCACTACAACCGGGCCAAACCATCACAGCAGAGTCCTATTGTGGGAAAATCGACGAAATGTACCAAAAATTGAGTCAGTAGCAGGCGACACTGGTCTGCACGTTTCAAAAATCAGCGTCCGAAAATTAAAGAATTGAGCGTCGAAGCACTTCGATAATTTTATCACCAATAGATTATATCGTCAAACTTTGATAGAGTTGACGTAAGATACTGTACGAGCTATGACAAAATGAATTTATTATATGTTTGTGAAATTTCAGATCAGCATCTAGCCACAAACCCAAGTTCTTGCTTTCTGTAAGTATTTGTAGTAAGTCTCGTCCAAGTTTGATTTCAATAAGTAATTTTTTTTAGTCACTCAAACCTTTTCGGGGGTTTGTGTCTTCCAAATACGCCTTTCCTATTTGCCAAAGTCAATTATCCGAACCAACGCCAGTTCCAATTGATTGATCCGGATAACTTAGGTTGAAGTTCTCAAACTTGATGTTTATTTAAAGTGAAAGTTGTTTTTTAAATACTTATATCTATCGCATACAAATTATTGAAATCAAGACATTAAATTTTTATTTGCATATCACAAAAAACACATACCTACTGCATAAAAGTTATTGTAATAATGGTGTAACATACCATTACGATTACAGGTAATGAGTGTTTATTGAAAAAACTTTGAACAGTATTTTAATAAAAGAACAAACTTAGTTTTTATTAAACAAAACTTTCACAAAAAAATAATTTAGGAAAAACATTTTCTTCCAAGTATTTATGAAAATTGTTCCTGAAGAAACACAAATTTGATATATTGTGATTAGAAGCAGTTTTTAATCAAATTAAAAAGGGTATATGCTTAGGGAGATATTAACTTTTGATATTGGTGCTGAAAACTCAATAATAAGGCTTATTCCGAAACATCGATGTCCACTATTACGGGGTGACAGTGTTCCATGTGAGTAAAATATTTATTTATTTATTCAATTAACGGGCAACACCCAATATACAAATATGTTTTTATAAAGGTGTACATAAATACTTATGATTAAGATCCATATTAAAATTAAACCTAAGAGAAATAAAAACTAAGATTAAACCCAAAGGCAATGAATGATTGCAGTGAGATACATTTATATATATACATGTGCACAATTTTTTCTATTTTATTAATATGTATTTCATATGTTGGCGACCACACACATGAACAGTACTCCAATATTGATCTGACCAAAGAGTAATAAAGAGTTCTGATGGAGTTGACATTAGTGAATTCTCTTGTGGTCCTGCACACAAAGCCCACCATTTTTGTCGCACTATTCACAACCTGTTCATAGTGAAGATGGAAATCAACCTTGGTGTCAAAAAGAACACCTAGGTCCCGAACAATGTTTGCTTTTGTGAGGGGTTTGCCATCAATGTTATAATCAAATTCAATATGTTCAATTGATCGATAAAATGACATAGCATTGCATTTATTTACATTCAGCTCCATGTAGTTTTCGGAGCACCATTTGACAATTGCGGTGAGGTCCCTTTGAACGTTCTCACAATGTTGTTTGCTGATGACACGGCTAAAGATTTTGAGATCGTCTGCAAACAGCAAAAACTTTGAATGTTTGATTTGTATAGCAATCTTTTGATGTCTGATTCGATTCCATAACGAATATTTGAAGTACAAACTCAATGGGAAAAAGTGGTTTATGTATAATTCAATGTTGATATAAAATTTGTTGGTTCATAAGTTTTTTCTTTTGTGTAATTCAATGTTTATATGAGAGTAGCTGTTTTGAGAGGGCTTTTTTCTTTCAATTTTGTGTCTGAAAGTTACTTCTTTGCATGATCAGCACATCTTTCTGAAGAGTTTATTTCGAAATTATTTGCATTCCTCCTTTATTTGGAAGATTCCCACATGTGTTAGAAATCACACGTTAAAAGGTAAGACCTCATTAGTCCTTAAGCTCGCACAAGTTTCTCAACTTCTGAGAGTTGTCGTTCGTTTGGGGGCACCAGCTGATTAACGGAAAATCAGATTTTTTTATATAAAGGTGAAGAAGTAGGCAAAAACCTTTTCCAAAAATATAGCACTTTCAATTCAATCTGTTGATGTGTGTAGTTCAAGTATAATTTATTCAGTTATATTTGCTTCTGTGTTCATAATGTACTTACTATTGAATAATTTTAAATGGAACTCAGTTAAACAGAGCGGCATTAATACTGGACTTTGCCAAGGATTAAAAAATGAAGACATTATTGTTAATTTTATATTTTGAGATAATACATTCATTTCATCAACTTCCCCATTTTCTATAGAAAAAAACAAATTATCAAAAGGTAACTTTGCACAATGAAATATTTTTTCTGATTTTCATGTGCTTTTGAAGACTTCATGAAATGGTTTTTTCTCAGTAAACATTCTGCATAAAAAAGCATCATGAATGTGTTTTTTCATGAGTTTTCAAATTACCACTTTGATTAAATGACTTCAAGCAGCTTTTAAACTGAAATGGCTTTTCACCAGTATGGGTTCTTTAATGTAATTTCAAATTAGCACTGTGAAAAAATGACTGAGCAGATTTTACATGGAAATTATTTTTTTCCAGTATGAGTTATTTCATGTGTTTTCAAATGACTACTATGATTAAAAGACTTCAAGCACATTTTACACTGAAATGGCTTTTCACCAGTATGGATTCTTTCATGTATTTTCAAATTAGTACTCTGAAAAAATGACTTTGAGCAGATTTTACACTGAAATGATTTTTTCCCCGTAACGGAACGTGACACTGCAAGCTTTTTGACCTTTCCAATACGTTTTAAACCAAGGGTGCTCAACCGCGGTCCATGCTGTGGCCCACGAAAGAATTTTAAATGGCCCGCGCAAGTAAGTTTTAAAAAACGCACCAAATTAAAAAATCCCGCCAATTGCTTGCCGCAGTTCGAACTCGTTGAACTGCAAAATCACAAGACTATAAAAATCCTTTTTGCCAACAAATTGTCTTCGAAAGCACAAAATACTTCAGAAGATTTTGCAGATTTCTGGAAATTGGTACCATAATCAGAATTTCCAGCAATAACTGACCTGGCGTTACAGTTTTTAAGTAGTTTTGGATCAACATATGTGTGTGAAAAGGTATTTTCAGACCTTAATTATGTAAAAAATAAATACCGCACATCCTCAACTGAGCAACATGTTTGTGACTTGTTACTATCAACATCGGATTTGTCGCCTAACATATGTAAATTATTAAAAGGCAAACAATGGCAGATATCACATTGATTATAACGACTTACCCTAGATTTAGATTTGAGAAGATACATACTTGAGTTCAATTTTCTTTCTATATTAAGCTGCTAAATTTTAGCATAAGATACTCTTTGCTTGTTCATAATATTACCTAATAAACCAAAATTTCATTTTATTTCTTAATATTGGGTTTTTATTGCGCATGTCTTGAGAGTAACGGAAATAGGAATTATCAGTGGCCCGTTGTGAAGTCTGAATCCACCGTTTAGCTCGACTGTTGGAAAGGTTGAGCAACCTTGTTTTAAATCATAAAAACTGCATGGGAGCTGACGCCCAGTTCTTCCACCATCCCACGCACCGTTTGTGATGGATCAGTCTCCATCAGGGTCTCCAAATCCTCGTCCTGGATAATTGTATTGACCACTTTGGGGCTCATCTTCGAGGCTAATATTTCTCAAACGAAATTTCGTAAACCAACATCGAACAGTGCATTCATTAACAGTATTATTGCCAAATGCTTGCTTTGGTTCAATTTAATTTCGTACAGAAAAAATGGCTGAAAATCGGTTAACGACATCATGTAGTAATATGCTGAAGAGTCAAAAAACTAAAATTTGGAAAAAATGAACAGCATTTTTGTGTTCAAAATTGGCTTTATTCATCAACGTAGTGTCCATCAAGCGTCACGCAATCATTCCAGCACCGCTCTAATATTTCAAAACCACTTTTGAAGAACGATTCTTCTTTTGCCTCAAAATAGGCTTTAGTTTCAACAATGACCTCTCCGTTCGAGCGAAGTTTCTTACCGGTGAGCATTTTTTTGAGGTCTCGTAAGAGCCAGTAGTCCCTGGGAGCCAAATCTGGCGAATACGATGGATGTGGGACCAATCCAGAGTTCAATTCATGTAGTTTTGCTATTGTTTTGATTGACTTGTAACACGATGCATTGTCTTAATGAAACAACATTTTTTCTTTGTCATATGCGCTCGTTTCTTTGCAATTTCGGCCTTCAAATGCTTTAATAACGCAATATAATATTCACTGTTGTTGGTATTTGCTTTCTCAAGATAGTCGATGAATATTACAACACGCACATTCCAAAACACCGAGCCCATTACCTTTCCAGATTATTGTGCTTTCGGGCGCTTTGGAAGAGGTTCATTAGTTGCTCTCCTACTCAGNAAGTGTCATGTTTCATCCTTTGTCACATATCGACGCAAATATGTCTGTTTGTAATGTTTAAACATGACCAAACACTGCTAAAAATTATCAAGACGTTCTTGTTTTTGGTCGATTGTGAGCTCGCACGGCACCCACTTTGAACAGAGCTTTCTCATAAGAAAACCGACAAGTTATGAAGGAACTAGCTTCTCTCAAACTCACGATAGTAAGTAGTCTCATCCAATCTATGAAATTGTAACAGTGAAGAAGGAAATAAACATTTAGCATACTCAAAATTGACTGCAACCTTACAAAAAGAAATCACATAGTGGTATATTTATATGTAAAATGGAATAACGGGGTCTCTCAGTCAAAAAATCAAAACTCTGCTTTACTTTGCCAAGCTTTCGCTTCTATTGGGAAGCTTCTTCAGGGCCTATAATTTATTGAGTTGTGGGTTTTTTTGCCATCGAAAAACATTATAAATCATACTTACAGTA
>NW_019295850.1:0-16137 GCF_000500325.1 Leptinotarsa decemlineata
TATCATATGAGCAACATAATATAAAAATATGGAATGAAACACTGAAGAGAAAACAAATGAGAATAAACAAAGATAAAACCAAGGTGATGACCATAGGAGGAGAAAAATAAATATGATAGATGATGAAAAAATAGAACAAGTAAAAGATTTCAAATATCTAGGCGTAACAATAGATGAAGAAGGAAGACAAGAAGCAGAAGTTAATAACAGAATCGAGAAAACCATAAAATTGTACTATACAATGAATAAGAACTTCATCAATAAAAGAGAAATTCCAAGACAGACAAAACTACAAATACTCAAAACAATATATAGGCCAGTATTAGCATATGGATGTGAATCTTGGATATTAACGAAAAAAATCAAAAGTTGAATACAAGCAACAGAAATGAAATACCTGAGGATAATTATAGGAGTGACAAGGAGAGATAAGATAAGAAATACACGAATAAGAGAAGAACTAGACATAGAAGACATTATTTCATTTATAGAACAGAAACAATTAGGATGGTGGGGACACATACAGAGAATGCCAAACAATAGACCTGTGAAACAAATCTATGAAGCGAAAACACAAAACAAGAGTAGAAGAGGAAGACCTGAAAAAATCTGGAACGACATGATAAGAAAGATTTCACAAGGAAGAAATAAACAATGGAACGAAGTAAAGACACTGACTAGAGATAGAAAGGAATGGAAAAAGTTCATAAAGCAACAATAAAATGATAACCCGACGCCCCGAGGGTAAAACGGTTCAAGAACCTATTGGTACGTATCTATGGGTATGTTGGGAGGGAAGAATCTTTAGAACTTTTAATTTGAAATATCTATTTTCTTATTGTATGTATTTCTCCTCGATACAGTCTTCAGACTTGCTTTGATTTCTGTAAGAGTATTGGTACAGAGTGGTCCAAATTGGACACTTTTAAAGAAAAATTTCTGTTTTCAAACTGATAGATGAAAATTGAAGTCTGTATTTCAATTTTTATGACGAACTTAATGGTCAAAACTGCATATCGACATCTTTCATCGTTTCTGAGTTACATGTTTTTCGAAAATGTGCCTTTTCGAAACTTTTTTCTATCAGTGTTTTCCAAAACACTTCTTCATGTAGAATTCAATGATGAAAAAAAAATTTTTTTTCAAATGAGATATCAATAGTTATTGATGAAAAACAATGTTTTAATGAGATACCCTGTATATTCATTTCAATATAACTTAAAATTAACTTTTCAAAAAAAGTAGCACACTTGATGTTTTGCTATAGTCATCTTTGAAATACAGATCTTTCAGGTTTTTTCATGTAGACTCTTGAACGCAAAAAATTTATAACATATTCACTACTAATAAAGTAAACTTAAACAGTAATGATAATAATGATAAAGAACAAACAATTGAATATATTTCTTCAGAGAAGATGATCTAAATATCCACCAGCTTCTCCTACACACAGGCGACACTTTTTCTGAACGTTTTTTGCCGAATTAATCAGTTCAATAGGAGTGGGAGAAGCAACATTTTGCATCACTGCCGCTTTCAATTCGTATCTAGATTGGTCGGCAATTTGAAAATAAGATCTTCCAACGTGTCCCTGAGATAAAAGTCCATAGGCGTCAGGTCTGGTGACCTAGCCGGCCAACGGTTGGTTTTTTGATTGGCTATCCAATTATTACCAAAATTTGCAGCCAATTTCAGTGTTGTGAGGCCGCTACGTTGGAAATATATTTTTCTGATATTTTGCCTTAAAATTTTAAATACCTCCTGAGATGTGAGAGTACCATTATAAATTATCAGGCCAAAAATTTCACCCCTGAAAACATTTGCCCACGCACTAAATCCAAATCTTCCTTGACTTCTCTGCTCCACAATAGAATGTGGAGCAGAGAGCCCAAATACAATTTAACAAAAAATCACGCACTTGGTTACTGGAACCACTGGCAAGAAGCGGCATTCAAAATCTCCTGCTCTGAGTTGATGAATTCTTCTGGTCCTGTATGGCTTGAAATTGTTTTTTTCAAAATCCTCCTAATAATTCTTGGTAGGTGTGATGTATTAAAACCATTCATTGCCTGTTGAAAATTCTCTATCTACGCCTATGTTTGATTTATGATTTTTTATAGTTATTGAGAAATGTATATTTTATGTTTTACTTTACTATCAGAGAATTTTTCATTCCATGACGGGATTCGGTCTGAATACAGTATAGTGTGTAATATAGGGGTGCAATTACAATCAGTGTTTCATTGTCCCTTTTGAACACTACAAACTGGCGACGAGGATAATTGGAATAATTATATAAACTCACCGAAATTTTCGTGTTGTTTTTGAGAAGAAAAAGTGGTACAGTTTTTATGATCACCATGTCAATGGGTATCTATTTAGAATTTAATCCTGAAGTAAATGAGTGGTTAGTGCATTTCAAACGTTTAAATCAGTTTTTCATCGCGAATGGAGTAACTTCCGATAATGTGAAATGTGCGATTCTACTGAATAGTTTAAATCAAGAGGCAGACAAGTTACTTCAAACGTTATGTGTTCCGGAAGAACCGGAAAATTGTGAATTGAAAGTACTGCAAGAAAAACTAGATGGGTACTACATTAAAAAGAGTGTTGTTTTTGTTGAGCGGTGTACTTGTTATGGTGCAACAAAATATAAATCAGAAAGCTCGTTTAAACAAATTAGCAATGAATTGTGATTTTGGAATTTCGAAACAAAATTATGAGATAAATTTAGTACTGGTTACAACTCCGGGAAAGTGAGGAACAAATTATTTACGGAGAAGAAAGAGGTAACATATTCAGAGGCCAGACCCAAATAAACTAATAGGCCAGGCGTACTATGTTGAAAAATCCTGATTTTTCAGAAAAATTCTTTACAGGGTAAACTCAACGGGAATGGGTTGGGAAGGTAGTCGTTTGTTGGGGCAAAACTTCAACAGCTGAATGTTTGCAGGGGCGGAGTGGTGGATGTGAAAATGGGTGAAAAACGGTTTTTCGCGGTTTGCGGACAAAATAATTGTTGTAGATAATGAAAAAATCTATAACTTTTGTATTCATACTTTTTTCACATAACCTCAAAAGTTTCGAGTAAAACGCAAAAAACCACTTTTTTCGTTTTTCATTTTTCATTTGACGAAAAAAAGGCGTATCACTATGAAAATTTAAGCAATTGTACTATCGAGATGCAAAGTACCCAAATTGACGACACGGATGATGTTTTTGCTGAGCAACTTGATCTTCAAGAAGAATCTGATAAAAATGTACAAGACGAAGGAGAAGAAAAATAAGAAGAAGAACAACAACAACAACAAGATCAACAACCAGGGCGGCAAAGTAAAAGAGCGAGAATTAATTGAATTAAGACAATTTTTTATCTCATTATCTTGAATAATGTATGGTTACCTGCATCTTTGTTAAGTTTTTTATTTTTCATTTGACGAAAAAAAGCCGTATCACTATGAAAATTTGAGCAATTGTACTATTTTTTATCACAAATAAGTAGCAATTTTTTTTGCGATAAGTTGATTAGTTTCTGAGAAATTCGCGTTTTTCGAAAAAAAAAACATTTTTTTCAAGTTAGTCAAAAAGGTTTCAGATTAAAAAATGAAAATATACTTCTTCAAGCAAAGAAAATCGTTTATAATGCAAAAAACTGAAAAATTGTGTTTTTTTTTTCGTGATTTGTTTCATACTATGTAATTAAACGGGTTTTAAAGTAAAATACAGTTGAAAAGTTTTCATTATAGGATATGGCAAGCATATAATTGCTTGCCATACGGTTTGGCATCAGCACCTGCGCAGTTTCAGCGTTTAATGGAACAGCTTTTCTTAGATATACAGGGCATTGGGTGTTTTCTTCACTATATAATTATAGTGATGATGAATCACATTTAGCCAACTTAGAAAAAGTTTTCCAAATATTATTCGATGCAGGTTTGACAATTGAGAAAACTAAACGTGTCTTTTTTGAGGGTAGTATTTCATATTTAGGGTTAGTATTAGATAAAGCTGGTATACACAAATCACCGGAAAAATTGGAAGCAATAAAAAGATGCCGGTGCCAACAACAGTTTCCCAGTTGAAATCTTTTTTAGGAATGATTACATGTTATTTAACAGTAAAAGTAAATGCTTTGTACCGTTTATTGAAAAAAGATGTAAGTTGGAATTGGAGCAGCCATTGTCAGGAAGCTTTCGAAAAAATAACGAACGTTTTACTATCGGATACATTTTTGGTAATATTCGATCCAACTTGCGAATCAATATTATCTGTTGATAGTAGTGAATATGGTTTAGGGGATGTTTTGTCTTAAAAATGTAAAGATGGTATAGTGAGACCCGTTTGCTTTGTATCTCTTACATTAATAACAGAATCTGAAAAACAATACTCACAGTTGAACAAAGGAGCTTTGGCAATAGTGTTTGGAGTTGAAAAATTTTATCAGTTTTTATATGGTAGACACTTCATTTTACTTAGTGATAATAAACCGTTGGTTAGTATTTTTGGACCCAAAAGTGGTGTTCCAATGATGGCAGCAAATCGGCTACAAAGGTACGTTTATTTTTTGAGCGGTTTTGATTTTACGATAAAGTTTGTTAATACCTCCGCGAATATAGCTGATTTTTTGTCGCGTTTACCGATTGAAAACAGAGAGAGAGGTTCGACTTCCGATTTTGAAGGCGATCTTCAAGAATTCGAAGGTTTTCATATCAATTTGAGTTATTTATCGAGTTCTACGACACTACCGATTGATATCAGTGCAATGCAACGTGAAACACGTGCTGATCTTTTACTGAGCAAAATTTTAGATTATGTAAAAAATGGATGGCCAGTGAATTCTAATGAGACAATGAAACCATGTTAACCGTGTTGAAATGAAATCACTTGCAAGATCATATGTCTGGTGGCCCACTTCACATAGATTTTATTGGTCCATTAGAACAAAAAATGTGTCTAGTAGTAACTGACGCGTTATTGAAGTGGCTGGAAATGTTTCCCATGAATTCACTACGACATCTACAACTGTAAAGCTAAGGGAATCGTTTGGTCGATTTGGTTTACCTTCTATGTTAGTGTCTGAAAATTGCCCTCAGCTAACTTCAGAAGAATTTCAACTGTTTATGAAAAGTAATGGAATACATCATGTTACTATCCCATCCTATTATCCTGCTTCTAATGTAGCTGCGGAGAACTCAGTGAAGACAGTTAAGGAATTTTTACTCAAAGTAATTTCTGATAATCAGCTGAAAAATATCGATTTATTGTTGTGTAAATTTCTGTTAACTTATCGAAACACTCCTCACTGTTCATCTGGTGAAACACCAGCAAAAATATTTTTGGGAAGACGTTTGAGAACTCGTTTGGATTTTATCATGCCAAAACAAGATGAGCAAATTGTTAAGAGTAATATAGAGGTCAGAAACAATATGAAAAAAGCGCAATAATCTACCAAACGATTTTTCAAGGGGGGGAAGGCGTAATAATAATTTTATAATGGGACAAATCGTTTATGCTAGGGATTACAAAGGCCCTAAACCTTCTTGGTGCAAGGCTGTAATTGACAAATTTTTAGGTGAAAACGTTTGTTTGGTGACCGAATTCAAAAATGGTGCAGTCTGGAAAAGACATTTCAACCAAATAAGATACTGTGGTGATGATGACTTTACGTTGAATACTGATTATTTTTCCAATACAGACGCAGACTTACATAGCACCGTGCACATAACCGAGGACTCCAATGCAATGGAAACGGTTAACGATTCATTGGATAATTCGAAATCAAATGAAATGAATATTGATCCGGATACTGTAATCCAAGGTCAAACAAATATTCTCCAGTGAATCGCCCAAAAAGAATTAAAAATGCACCAGATAGATTTAAGTATTAGGTATCTAATGGGAGGGGAAGTATGTAATGTATTAAAACCATTCATTGCCTGTTGAAAATTCTCTATACGCCTATGTTTGATTTATGATTTTTTATAGTTATTGAAGAATGTATATTTTATGTTTTACTTCACCACCAGAGAATTTTTCATTTCATGACGGGATTCGGTATAGTAGGTATAGTGTGTAATATAGGGGTGCAATTACAATCAGTGTTTGAATTTCTCTAGTTCGGACTTCCATTGTATAATATATAAAATGATTTGAAATCCCTGAAACAACTAAAGAAGAAGAATTAAAAATGAATAGCTGTAAATAACAATTATATTAAGCAAAAAAACCTGAAATGAAATGATAGTGAAATAAAATACAAGTAAAAATAAAACAATTGAACAAANTTTTACATATTTTTGCTTATATCTCTGTTAATAGTGGATGATCGGTAATGAATTTTTCACTATAATGTAGCATATTATTCATAGTGATTTTCATCATGAAACATTGTCAATCACCTTCAAACAAATCAGTGTTTGATTTTCCCTTTTAAACACTACAGTAGGCCTGTTGATATTTTTAAATTTCGTGTTGAACGGCTCCTAAAACGACTATTTCTTCCAATTCGTTGTTTATGTAATTTTGGCCTTTTTTGTGTAGTATCGACCACCATCAATTAGGTTGTCGGAATCTTGTGAAAATATCTCTAAAAGGTCATCTTTTCTCTGGATACCTCTCGTGATACAAATTGCTTTCTATTTCCGCATTTTCCTCGGTTAGTATAAAACATATTATTACATCCCATTTTTCATAATTATCTCACTTCATTTCGAATGTGTTTGAAAATTGAACAGAAACCACTAATTGAAGAGCGTCTCTTCTGCTTAAATGAAAATTTGACAGCTACCAGTAATGATTCGTATTCTATTTTACCGCCGCATCCTCCAAAGCCTACTCGATCAAAGTGTGGGTTTCGAAGTGTACATGAAAAAACTTTAGAGCTGTGTATTTCCAAGGTGACAAAACATTTAGTGTGCTACATTTTCGGAAAGATAATTTTAATATGCAGGAATATACAATCTCATTAAAAAAATAGTTTTCGATCGATAACTATTGATATCTCATTTGAAAAAATATGCTTTTTTCAGCATTAAATTCTACGAAAAAAAGTGCTTTGAAAATGTTTCTATAGAAACAAGAAATTTTTGCACATTTTCGAAAAATATGTAACTCAGAAACGATGATTGATATCGACATATGGTTTTCACCATTGAGTTTGTCATAAAATTTGACCTACAGATACAGCTATCAGTTTTCATCTATCTAGTTTGAAACCAGGAATTTCCCTTTAGAAAATGTCCAATTTGCAGCACTCTGTAGATGGAATGTTCCTTTCCCGCTTGGAACTTCATCCACGAGATGGAGTTGTTACTAGTTACAATCTTTCTCTTAAACGCAGGTTTCATACATGCAGTTAAGCGGCGTTGGAATTAATCGAGTCCCAGACACTAGATTAATTATTGCAGCATGGTTCTGCTGCTGAATGAACTCAAAATGTCTGTAAAACTAACCTCTGTGAGGCATCTTGCAAAAATTCTGTCGGATATAATCGTAATTCAATATCCAGTGTGGTATTAGCCTTAGTATTGTGGAATATGGTACAACAAACAACTTTTTTTGTGGTATTGAGAAATTGAAACAGTTTCCACTGTTGAAACTACAATATTGAACCGTTAAACAATCGTAAAACTTCAATTGAGACAAAATCTAAAAAATTCCTGTCAGCTCAGTCAATTTGAGGAGTCTTTCATATAGTCAGTGGGCATACTTGAACACTGGCTATAAATCAAATTATCTGAGAACAATTCGTTCGGGCCAGTCTCAACTCCCTACACAGTAGTAGGTTAATGGACTGATACCTATCAGAAAACAACTACTCCCCTGGCTGATACCACGAAGGGCGTTGAATTATATCCGACAGGTGTCAGTGCAGGATTCTTCACAGAAGTTATTCCTGCATATGCTGTTGGCGATACAAATGCCGCAATAGATTTTCAATTATTGGAACACACTTGCAGACCGGTTTTGGGGCTGTTTTGCTACTCGTCAATGCAAGGTAGTGTATATCATCAACATGAAGTCGATGATTTCCGATAATTGAAAATCGAATTCCGTCAGAGTGTCATTCCTCGAACTAAGCTGAAGCATACAACAAACAACAGGTTTGTCGTCGCCCCATCTGCCTGTGAACGAGGTAACCAACTGCATATCCGAAATTTGCCCAATTCCTCGTATAAGGAAAGAAAACTTTCACATATAGTCAGTGGGCATACTTGAAGACTGGCTATAAATCAAATCATCTAAAAGAACAATTCGTTCAGGCCAGTCTCAACACCCTACACAGTAGGTTAATGGACTGACACCTATCAGAAAACAACTACTCCCCTGGCTAATACCACGAAGGGCGTTGGATTATATCCGACAGGTGTCAGTGCAGGATTCTTCACTGAAGTTATTCCTGCATATGCTGTTGGCGATACAACTGCCGCAATAGATTTTCAATTATTGGAACACACTTGCAGACCGGTTTCGGGCTGTTTGGCCACTCGTCAGTGCAAGGTAGTGTATATCATCAACATAAAGTCGATGATTTCCGATAATTGAAAATCGAATTCCGTCAGAGTGTCATTCCTCGAACTAAGCTGAAGCATACAACAAACAACAGGTTTGTCGTCGCCCTATCTGCATGTGAACGAGGTAACCAACTGCATATCCAAAATTTGCCCAATTCCTCGTATAAGGGAAGAAAACTTTCACATATAGTCAATGGGCATACTTGAAGACTGGCTATAAATCAAATTATCTGAGAACAATTCGTTCAGGCCAGTGTCAACTCTCTACACAGTAGGTTGATGGACTGACACCTATCAGAAAACAACTACTCCCCTGGCTAATACCACGAAGGGCGCCAACAGCCTATACAGGAATAACTTCTGTGAAGAATCCTGCACTGAAACCTGTCGGATATAATCCAACGCCCTTCGTTATATTATATGTTTAATTTTAATCAGGAATATTCGAAACATTACTTTTTTTGCCACTATAATTGGCCTTTCATAATTGAAACTGCCTTACACTTTATATGACTAGGAATACGTTTTAATCAAAGAGGATGATTGTAATTCTCAGTACTTCATATGTCACATTCAACTAAAACTGGACTGTATACTTTTAATTTATCGCAAGGAAGAAAAGAGGGGATATAAAATCAATTATCGATGATTTATACAGCCGTCTGTATTCACATTGTCAAATAAATGGAGGATTTCAGTTTCCACTTCAGATTTAAAACTTTCATGAGTTAATAATACCTGAAAAAATTGCAGTTCTTCCCCAGATTCAATTCGAAATGATAGAACCTATTTTTAGAATCCTAAAATGGGCCATTTCCTTGAATGTAAGCAGAAAATGTACTTTGCTGCAATTTCCTTCAGAAAATGAGAAACTGTAGCTGCCTTGGGTAAATTTAGCGAAGAATCTTGCAAATTTGCATGCATAAACTCGTGACTAAAATGAAATATACGAGTATGTTCGCCACGAGAGCTCTGGTAAGGAAATACGAAGTTATTGCAGAACATTTCTCTCAATATCAATTCATTCAATCAATTGGCCTTTTCAAAGTATCAACTGGGGTACAGATGTGTTGAAAGGAAACATGGACTTGGGTTCAATCACAAATATAAAGAGCTCGTATCTCAAGTAACATGAGAAATGAAACGTTTCTGAGACAAAGTTATGTCAAAGGTTTATTTCTATTGAATGGTAATTTCCATCTGAGGTTTCTGGTGATCGAATATTCAGTTATTAATAGATAGATAAATATACTTTATTGCCCCAGAATAAATTCTCATTGACAAAGTGTGATGAAAATATAAATATATGTGTATATATATACATATAAAAATATAAATAAATAAAACAGCAAATTAAAAAGTATGTAAAACATATTTGTCAAAACAAAACAAACCTTGCATTTTCATTATAAATGCAATTGTATCACAATTCAATTTACACATACACATATTAATGTGGAATAAAACAAGACTATATGTATAATAGTAATAATGATAATGATAAAAACGTGATCGTTAATACATAATATTGTTTAGCTTATCTTGGCAGAACACTGAGAATATTTACAATTTGTCATCATAATATTCCTGCAGGCTATAATAAGCTTTCNCTTATCATTTTTTATTTCCTTGAGAGTTTGTTTCATCTCGTAAACATTTGTAGGTGTTAAGTTGAAATTATCATGACATTGAAATTGATCAAGATAACTTAAAGGGTTGATTTGAGGTACTATAGTGGATGTTATTTGTTCGGCAATAGAGCAGTAAAAATTATTCAAAGAATTCGGATCAATGTTGATCACTGCTGATGAAGATAGCCTTCCTTTACCCCGCAATTCATTAATAATTGCCCATTTCTCTCTAGGTTTATTTTGTGATGATTCAATTCTTTTTGATATATGATAATATAATTATTTCAAATCCATAATGGATCACTCGTCAAGTTGGTACCATTAATAATTTTCTTTTTTGGTGGAGGTGAAAACTCATGTTTTCCGTACGCTTCTGCTGTCTATCGCGACAGATATGTCGGACTTGAAACGGGTCTCACCTACCGACCAAAACACCTCCTTTAATTCCCCCCTGTGCCTGGAACCGCCTTTAGCAGGCATAATATCGGGCAGCAGGTGGAATATTTAGTTCTATATTCCTTGCATGGCTCTCTCTTTCTGTTATTATGCCGTATCAGTTTCTTCATAATACCAAAATTCTTTCTACCTAGCACCCTTTGTCCGATGAGATTTCCTGGTGTCAATGCAGTGCCTATTTCCAAGAGCCGTGACCTGTTAATACTTGTATCAACCAATACTCAGTTTCCCAGAAGGCGCACCCAACCCATATGTTGATGTTGGAGATTAGTACTTTTGTTCACATAGATGTTATTCTTCCTTCGTCCCATCGCTGCTGCCATTCCTCAGTTATGCTTTCTCTTATCCTTGTTTTTTCTTGAGATATCCCTGTGGCCTCTGTTCTGTGCAGGAGGGTTCTCTCTTTAACTAATGGATCTATGGGAGTTGTGCCTTCCTCTGCACTTCCTCTGTTCTTTCGTTAGCATGTCGTTAGCATGTCGTGATATTTTCTCATTTTGAGTGCACTTTTCCAGTGCACAGTGGAGTAGACAACTGTATTTATCACCTCTCTTTTCCTCGAGGAGGGTCCTCCGATATTGAGCATAATGCTTTCTTAGTCGCTTTTTCTTTTATGTGTTTAATGTGCTCGCCGAAGTTCAGATGGGTGTACAATATCAGCTCCAGGTATTTTATTGTTCTTCCTGTTACTATTTCTCCGTTTAGTAGTTTGAACCTGATTTACCTCCTTTTTCTCGACCCCTTCAAGATTATTGCCTCCGTTTTCTGCGGGACTAGCTCCAGATCATTTTGTACCATCCAGCTGGCTACTCTGCACACTATTATATTTCCTTTGGGTATGAAGTCTTCTGTATCATTTGCTCTGATCATGACACTGAGGTCATCGGCGTATGCGAATGAGTTTAACCGCATCTGGGCGAGCGATATGAAGGACATCATCATATGACACGTTCCACAGTAGTGGTTCGAGTACGGAACCCTGTGGAACGCCTAGTGTTTGTGGGTGGCTGAGGTTATTCGTAATGATGATTTTCCTGTTGCTGAAGTAGTCAGTTTGGTCAAATATTATTAAGTTTTTCAATGATAATATTCCAGCCTGCGGTGGAAGGTGAAGACTCTACTAGACCGTGCTTTCGGGCTCTGTAATATAAAGAAAGGTTTTGAAAAGGAACTAGGCATCATCAAAAATGACTTTCAACGGAATGGTTACACCAGAGTGATGGTAGAACAGGCTTTAGATAGAAGACAGCAAGAGCTCCACAAGGAAGAGAAGCCGCCACAACCAGTACTTGTACTTCCCTACATCGGGGGATTATCGGACAGTATAAGAAAGATTGGGTCCAATATAACATCAGGACCTGCTTGAGATCTGTTAACACTATCCGTAGCAGCCTCACAAAAACCAGGTCACCAAACGCGGACTGCGATTCCAAGAATTGCATTTATAGGATACCCTGCGAGTGTGGAGAATCATATATTGGTGAAACTAAGAGGCCATTGAAAGTAGTCATTGCTGAGAAAAAGAAACACACACAGCGAGGAAAAACCAGCAAATTCGGAATAGCAGAGCATGTTTGGACTCATCAACATAATATCAAGAGGGCTCAAGCTGAAATTATCCTCAAAGAGGAACACTGGTTTAGGAGAAAATTCAAAGAATACTAGAGTAGAGATACGTAACATATGGAAACTTCTAATCAAGCGAAAAACGACCAACTTCCGCCAAATGGTCATCTCTCGCTAAAACCAATGAAGCGGTGAGAGGAAAGAGGGGATAGGTGAAAGCACTCGAATGACTTTTAAATAGTCAGATCTCGGAGATAAAACTCCGCTCCTTCTACTATCAGAGCGTAAGTATTACTTGTTCTTGCGTTTCTTATTAATTGGTCAGAGGTATATATGGTAGCCACTGTGTGTGTATATTGGAATACAGTTTATATCATCCTCTGTAGTTTCTCAACTGGTTGATGTATAACTATTACGTTATCAGTGTCTGTCTCAACTCTCAGTTTATTAAGCGCCTTCCATAATCCTTCGTCTGTCCCGTCGTGTTTTAGCTCAATAATTTTTTTTTTTAGTTTCCCTAGGCGGTGGACTCGGGGTCATTTTTGCCCCCCAAATATGAGTTGCAGTCCTCGTAGTTCTGGTTCCCATTAATTTTTATTCATTCAATTATTATATTTTTACTTGTAGGTTATTTCACTATCATTTCAGTTCAGGTTTATTGTTGCTTAATATAATTGTTATTTTCATCTATTCTTTTTTAATTATTCTTTTTTACTTGTTTCGGGGATTTCAAATCATTTTATATAGTAGACAATGGAAGTCCGAACTAGTGAAATGTATTTATCACCTCTCTTTTCCTCGAGGAGGGTCCTCCGATATTGAGCATAATGCTTTCTTAGTCGCTTTTTCTTTTATGTGTTTAATGTGCTCGCCGAAGTTCAGATGGGTGTACAATATCAGCCCCAGGTATTTTACTGTTCTTCCTGTTACTATTTCTCTGTTTAGTAGTTTGAACCTGATTTCCCTCTTTTTTCTCGACCCCTTCAAGATTATTGCCTCCGTCTTCTACGGGACTAGCTCCAGATCATTTTGTACCATCCAGCTGGCTACTCTGCACAATATTATATTTCCTTTGTGTATGAAGTCTTCTGTATCATCTGCTCTGATCATGTCTCTAAGGTTATCGGCGTATGCGATGAGTTTAACCCCATCTAGGCGAGCGATATGGAGGACATCCTCATACGACACGTTCCACAGTAGTGGAACTACTGAATTATCATCATCAGTCATTATTATTGTAATATTCCAAAGACTGATTGTTGGATGGAATATTTGATATTATCTGTTCAAATAAGCTTATTATTCCCAACCTAACCACTTCAATAGATATCATATATTTCCATTATGATATAATTATCATTAGTACGTTGTTTTTGAAAAGATAACGATGATTGAACAGTAGTGGTCCGAGTACGGAACCCTGTGGAACGCCTAGTGTTTGTGGGTGGCTGAGGTTATTCGTAATGATGATTTTCCTGTTGCTGAAGTAGTCAGTTTAGTCAAATATTATTAAGTTTTTCAATGATAATATTCCAGCCTGCGGTGGAAGGTGAAGACTCTACTAGACCGTGCTTTCGGGCTCTGCAATACAAAGGAAGGTTTTGAAAAAGAACTAGGCATCATCAAAAATGACCTTCAACGGAATGGTTACACCAGAGTGATGGTAGAACAGGCTTAAGATAGAAGACAGCAAGAGCTCCACAAGGAAGAGAAGCCGCCACAACCAGTACTTGTACTTCCCTACATCAGAGGATTATCGGACAGGATAAGAAAGATTGGGTCCAATATAACATCAGGATCTGCTTGAGATCTGGGAACATTATCCGTAGCAGCCTCACAAAAACCAGGTCACCAAACGCGGACTGCGATTCCAAGAATTGCATTTACCGGATACCCTGCGAGTGTGGAGAATCATATATTGGTGAAACCAAAGTTTACCGAATACTATAAGTTGGTTCACTCCAAGGAATTCGTTTGTCGGTACGGCTCAGGATTATTTCACAAAACCCTAATCTGTATGAAGGATCCCTTTTTCATTCTGCATGAATATGTGCTGTTCTCTGTAGTGTCATGTTTTTTATACGAATTGTACGATAAGTACTTGATGGAAATCCATAACTATCGTTTTCAAAAACACTTTATTGTGAGATTATCATAATATTATTGAACAGTTTCACCAAACACTAACAAGTTTTCACTAAACAGCCATTATATGGCGAAACACGTGTTGCGTTTTGTAAAACTGTTTAGTGAAAATTCAGTGCTAAAAACTGAGCTTGCAGCAGCTGCAAACTTAGGATAAATGAAAGCAAAGAACTTCACAATCAGAGAATTAGAGATGAACTGCTTGCCAATCCCAACGGATCTAGATCCTTCTGGTCGGTAGCCAAAGCTGTTACTCAGAACCTTACAAAATCCACAATACCTATGCTTCGATGCTATGGCTTGTCTTCAGTTTCCTGAAAGACCGTGGCCGTCGATGGATATTTCTCGAACAGTTTCACCATCAAAGTTGGTGTTCCCCAGGGATCCATATTGCCTCCAATCCTCTTTTCATTGTATAATAAGGACTTATTGAAAAAACCAAGAATCCAATATATTGCTTTGCTAACGACAGCACACTTGTCTCGTCATTTCATTTGGATTCCAGGACATCGGACATTCATCCTGAAACATTCTCAATCACCTTCAAACAAATCAGTGTTTTATTGTCCCTTTTGAACACTACAGTAGGCCTGTTGATATTTTAAAATTTCGTATTAAACAGCTCCTAAAACGACTATTTCTTTCAACTCCTCATCCCTATTTGATTTATGTAATTTTGGCCTTTTCTTTTCAAATTGACCACCATCAATTAGGTTGTTGGAATCTTGTGAAAATATCTCTATAAGGTCATCTTTTCTCTGGATACCTCTCGTGATACAAATTGCTTTCTGTTTCCGCATTTTCCTCGCTTAGTATAAAACAGATTATTACATCCCATTTTTCATAATTATCTCACTTCATTTCGAATCTGTTTGAAAATTGAACAGAAACCACTAATTGAAGAGCGTCTCTACTGCTTAAATGAAAATTTGACAGCTACCAGTAATGATTCGTATTCTATTTTACCGCCGCATCCTCCAAGGCTAACTCGATCAAAGTATGCGTTTCGAAGTCTACATGAAAAAACTCTAAAACTGTGTATTTCCAAGGTGACTTTATCAAAACATTTAGTGTGTTACATTTTCGGAAAGATAATTTTAATATGCAGGAATATACATCCTTTATCGTTCACTTTTTTNATATCTCATTTGAAAAAATATGCTTTTTACAGCATTGAATTCTACGTTAAAAAGTGCTTTGAAAATATTTCTATAGAAACAAGAATTTTTTGCACATTTTCGAAAAATATGTAACTCAGAAACGATGATAGATATCGACATATGGTTTTCACCATTGAGTTTGTCATAAAATTTGACCCACAGACACAGTCATCAGTTTTCATCTATCTAGTTTGAAACCAGGAATTTCCCTTTAGAAAATGTCCAATTTGCAGCACTCTGTACATGGGATGTTCCTTTCCCGCTTGGAACTTCATCCACGAGATGGAGTTGTTACTAGTTAAAATCTTTCTCTTAAACGCAGGTTTCATACATGCAGTTGAGCGGCGTTGAAATTAATCGAGTCCCAGACACTTTGTTGGGTCAGATCTTTCCTGTACTGACGAGAAGTAATACCTCGAAACGGGTCTGTGTATGGGAGTCACTAGATTAATTATTGCAGCATGGTTCTGCTGCTGAATGAACTCAAAATGTCTGTAAAACTAACCTCTGTGAGGCATCTTGCAAAAATTATGTCGGATATAATCGTAATTCAATATCCAGTGTGGTATTAGCCTTAGTATTGTGGAATATGGTACAACCACAGTATTTCTGTATACAGTAGTTTCACTCAGCGTCGGTCCCTTTGATGTCGGTGTCCAGGAGTTT
>NW_019295851.1:0-15348 GCF_000500325.1 Leptinotarsa decemlineata
GAGAGTACTGATGTACTTAATTTCAATTAAGGCTATGTTTTGGACCATATTTAGCACAATTTATTTTTTATCTCGAAAACAGCTAGAGATAGGTATAGGACATTATTAACAAAAAAGTAATAAAATACCAGAGCGATTCCAAAAATATATAAATATACGGGGTGTTCCATTAAAAAAAGTAAAGTTGCTAGGACTTTTTGATGGAAGTGGCAACGCCGCAATGCTGAAAATATTTTAGATCGATAGAACAGGTAAGGAAATGTGAGAGGTAAAATTTTCAGATAAATCATGCTTTGAAGTTTTCCAGAAACGTCTAACCTACCATCGACCGTGAGTCACGCTGTCAATTTTAGTAACATTTATCGATCACAGAAGTAAAATTTTCAATGCCTAGCCGCTAGGAAATTTTTTTTAACGTTTTTTCAACGTTAAGTTTTATTTAAAATCTTGCTATGCATAAGCAGCCGACCAAAAAAATACTCCAATGATTTAATTCCAAAACAAAATTATTACCATATGTATATCTATATCTTGTGAAAATATATTGAAAGATAATAAAAATGTAAGCAGGTTTGGTTAGGTTAGCTCCAAAGTGAGTGGGTCTATTCGACCCTCCACCGCAACCCGCAAGGGTTTATTGTGGCTCACACCTATTCACACTCGACCAAATAAACTCAGATTCTTAACGGAGGCGATTAGTTTTATATGGTGAGTGGTCTTTCAGGTCAGATGGTAAGAGTAGGGTTGTGCAGAACTCTAGAAACCTTATTCGGTCTCCAGCGGGCTAGGAACAAAGTATGTGCTCTACTGTTTCATCACCTAACCTAACCTAATGTTTTTTAGATCAGTTCAATAATAATGAATAGGCTTCATCGAAAAATGAGAAGGAGTACAAACGAATAAAGCTACAGAAGTATTATTCTTCATCACAATCATTAAAGTATGCCCTATATAGAATCACAATAGTTGAATTGTCTGCAATAATTTTTAATGCACTGTTTGGAACCTTTGGTATAGTAATGAATATTACTAGTGTATAATCTCAACACCAAACCGTTTTTTCAACACCTCGACACGTGTTTCAATCACCAAGTAATAATATTGAAAAGGAAGATTAAACTCGATGGTTTGGCGAAGGTGCCGGACAAAAAATTGAGATTTAGTCGGCTTAACTCTTGATGGAAGGAAAAGAGATGATCTTCCTACTTGTTTACTTTGTGATAACTGAAAAAAAATCAGGTGAAACCGAATATAAATATGTTGAATAATTTCTAAGTTTATGCAATACACAAATCGTACTTGAAGTTGTTTATTTACCTGTACTCTAGATAATACATTGTTTCACAAAAAAATTAACTTCTAATCGATGATGATGAAAACCAAAACCTACACATATACTAGTCATTCCTACAATACGAGGTCTATTTCTAATAATCTAGTGTCTGTTCCATTTTATAAAAAGTCTCTACCACAAAGATTCATAACTTATTTTGGCCCAAAACTTCTCAACATGGTTCCCGANTATGTCTATGTCTAATCGATAATATTTTTGCAAGTAAGGACCAAGAATCCTGATGCTTTTAGGAATGATTATACATACAATATACAATTAATTCCAACGAGTGTGATGTCTATTTGAAGAACTCAGGTTAATCAAAAAACCTTCACGTCGATTCATAGATCATGAATAATAATTTATGGAAAAGATTTTTTCAAACTATCAATTAGTTCACTAGACTGAGGAATCGTTTTATAAAGTTTCGCAGATGATACGGCAATCTTTCATGAAAGTGAATCTTGGAGAACCCTGAAAAATGTGTGAAATTCAAAAATATTTCAATCAGAAAAAATATCATATAGATTTCGAAAAGATATAAACTCAATAAAATTTTTCTATCTTGCCAGACTCCAAGGATGTAGCGAAAGACAAAGCTTCGCCTTGCAACTGACCGTCTTTGGGAGCCTTTCTTATCTTTTGATAACACCTTCAGTAATATCTATAGTGAATTGTATATTGTATTCATTCACAAATTAATCGCAGATATCGCTGGAAGGTAATTAGAACTAATGTACTGTATAGAGAGCTCATACATTATCGCGTTTTGAGATTTTTTTGTGATTGAATCCAATTTATTTCATCTGTTATATAAAATGACGGTTCAATGAAAGTAGTTGAGTCTTTTTGAAACTGTGTATATAGCCATAGTTTGTCATTCTGATCAACTATTCTGTCAAGGCCAACTTGTCTTTTTGAAAACTGAAAATATCCTTGAAATTAATTTTTCGCCGAGCAAAACTCGATAAATACAATCTCAATTTTTTTTACATTTTCACATAGAGAAATATAGATTTTGTCTCCTTCCCTACCAAATATTATACAAGCAAACAATAATAACCAACTACATGGATTTTTTCCAATATTCATAATTAAAATAAAAAAATCTAATGGAATGACACAGTATTATTAGTGTAGAAAGGAAGTAAATTGGTGGTTCTTTGTCGATAATAATCTTTATATCATTTGATATTTGTCGATAACGGGAATATGAAATATCTAACACTCAATTTTTTTCTCCTCAATAACGAGGTAATGATCAGTAGGAGATAGAAAGTAAGATTTACTGATTAGAAACATGCATATGTCTCAGTTTGGAAATCTTTTGATTTCCNTAGCTAAACTTATTTTTTTGATATTTAATCAAAACACCAGAATAAAATAAAGTTTTGAATGTCAACTTTCATTTACTAGGGTCACTGTACGAAGCAAGAACCAAGCACTGGGCGATATCCTGCTGATCACCCCCTAAAGCCGTCTCTGTATATTCATTTCCTAACAAAAGTGAGATATCCTTTCAACGTGTATAATCAGTACAGTTCTTAAATTGAATGACGAGTCTACCAATTGATCCGATGGATTCCCCTATTTGTCGATTCGAATAGTAAGCGAGTTTCTATTGTTTGAAGCAATCCATCATTAATTTTATGTTGAATTTAATAACTCGCCTATTGTTACGCTGTTGACTTACTCTTAAATCCTTTCGCAGTCGATGTAACAAAGTCATGATTCTAAAAAATTTTGAACTATTTTCAGAAACAGTGGTTTTATATTTCACATTACACTAGTTCTCTGTTCCTATTTCCTACTCTATTTTTTTACAATTCAATCATCCTTTTTACTTGTCTCACTCGGTAAGTGAAATGAATTCACTGGCAAATTTCATGCAAACGCTCCCTCTAGGAGATGAACTATTAACCAAAAATTAACTTTTGTTTTGTATTGATTGTTTTCGGCAATCTAGATTGGAAAAGTCTTTCTATTTGATTGAAATCAGAAAAAATTAATAAAAGCCCCTGTTTCAGTAATCATCTTTAATTTTCTGGTGAGTTTTAAGTTATGAAACCTCTGGTAAACAGAGTTTTAACAAAATATTCGATGTTAAAAAAAGAGGGACCTCCCTGGGTTGAAGGATTATTTTAGTATCATCCCGATGATTCCATTGTCTCAACATTATTTTTCAGATTGCTATCATGTCAAAGAAAAATATTGCTGAACAAGAGACCATAATAAAAGATTCCCTCTTCGATTTGGTCAAAACCAACATTCCTGATGCAGATCTGAACTTGATTGATGAAATTGTTCTGTCTTATGTTGTTGCTATTCTGGAAGATGTTGGATCCGATCCAGTATTCGATGTTGAAGGTGAGATAATAGAAAAGTGTATACCTTGTAAGGAAATTCATGGCGAACAACTAAAAAGTTAACATTGCCATGTCAAGTGAATTTTGAAACCAAACATAATTATTATCTGTTGGAAGTATTATCTGTTACCCCCTGCTTTCACTCATTCTCCAATAATATTACTCACACTTGTGAAAAATGTGCATGAGGCAATTTTCCAAAATTACACCACAAGCAAGTGAATTCAAGGTTTGCAGGAAATATTTGTTATCAACTTCCCACCTTCACTATTTTGGATAGTTTTGAACCCATCACTCAACTTTTTATAGTTTTCAATTACTTGATATTGTTAAAGGTAGGTACATCTGTGTGGTCACAATGACTTTTCAGAAGTTTTTGACATTCGTATGACATAAATCATTCATGCAAGTTTTAAACTGAAAGCCAGTTATTAACTTTTCCGATAGTATATAAAAAGTGGTGAATTTACAAAAGTCTTTCTGAAATAACTACTTCTTCCTACGAACAGTGAATTGTACATTTAATCATTTTTTCTTCGATAATTTGCTCTACAAAAGTACATTGTTACACAATTACCCATTAAAAAGTGTTTTTATTCTCAATATGATCCCAGTGTTTCATGTGAAAACATAATTTTCCTTGTCGTGAGGAAATGAAATAGTAAACACAGTTCGATAAGAACTGTGGGTTGAATTTTTGTGATGGATTTTCTAAAATTAAAGTAATGAAATATACCTATTNGTTGATATATCAAAATACGTAAAACTACGTGCATTTTTAAAACGCAAATCTGAAAAATATGCTCCAAAACAGTCAAAAACATTAACTTCTGAAGAAATTCAATAATTTTTAAAAGATGCACCTGATGAAAAGTATTTGCTAATAAAGGTATGAATTGAAATTTTTAAATTGTTATCGAAAAATGAATGTTTGGTTTTGATTTCAGGCTGCTTTAGCTATTGGCCTTACAGGGGCATGCCCTTGTGATGAACTTCGAAAATTAAAAAATGATGACATGGAAGATCCTAATTCAGCTCTTTCATTAAAATTACCCGATACTAAAACCAAGGTTCCTAGAAATTTCAGAGTCACAGGAGAATTCTACCAAAATTACAAAAAATATGTGAAGCTTTGACCATGCACAAATGAAACACTTTTTTTTTAATTACAAAAATAGCAAATGTACGAAACAGCCTGTGGAGATGAATAAATTTGGCACCATGGCGAAAGAAATATCGAAATTTTTGCAATTACCGAACCCTGAATTATATACCGGCCACTGTTTCTAAAGGTCATCTGCGACTATTTTAGTTAATGCAGGGCAGATCTTTTAACTTTTAAAACGCCATGGGGGTTGGAAATTCAGCAATGTTGCTGAATCTTATATCTACAACTCCATAGATCAAAATGAAAATTTCAAAAAGTATAGTAGAATCCATTCAGCCTCCAGCGCCATTAGAACCTGAACACAACAATGCTGTGGAAGCTCAGTACGTTTCCCCATCAACTTCAACTTCGACCGGAGCTAATATTTCAATTACCAAAAACATGTTGAAACAAAACGACCTACCAGGAATTACTTTACAAAATTGTTCAAATATAACTGTTAATTACTATTTTAAATAAAATATAAAAATGAGTTAATGACATACAAGTATTATTAAATATGTATTTTAATTTTCAATACTTGAAAATAACGCAACCATATAAAGAGTACAGTGTACAGTGCGTGAGAAATATGTCGTTTTTCTCACTTGTTGTACGATATACTATTTATTATGTGATTTTGTCACTTACAATGCTCATGCTAAGTCAATTTTTTGTGATATCAGATGTCAAAATTTGTTACTCCCTTAGTAAGAATAATGATCTTGACTGAACGTGAAAAAATATTATTTTCATTGAAAGGTACATACATAAAAACCAAAAACTTGGCTTTTGCTGAAAAATAGCGCCATTTAACACAATAAAGGTCAATAAACAAAACAAAATGATCAGAAAACTAATTTCACTGGCGACACAACACGTGGATTCTAATGTAAATCAATGTCAATTACCAAAACAAATTGTTTCTATTGTGCCAACTGCCATTATAGTAGAGCGCTCAGGTGGATGTCTGTGGAACTGAACAATAAAGGCGGGAAACTGTCAAGATACTTATCTAAACGTAGTTGTTGTAATATGTGATAAACAATGAATACAGCTGATTTTTTTAGCAGTTTAGGGGCGTGTATACCAAATTAATTTAAAAAAATGACAATGGGACTTCTCAAACCCCAAAAAGTTCTCGTTACTTTCTGAACATACCCCGTATATCATTTATGAAGTATGCCCATCTGGGGTATTCCCACGTAACATATAATTAATGGAATGAGGCCAGTCATCATTTGCAAACTATTTACCCTCAATGGTGAAAGTGCGTGCAATATAGAGATTGAAAAAATTCTATTTTCATAAATGTCATGCGTTTTCAGAGTTAATTTCGCACTGTATATTTTTCAAGGATTTTGTGAGATGATGTCAGCCTATTTTCCTGAATTTGAATGCATAAATCACGCCACCGTTTGTCAGTGGATGTTTCAATTAGAAGCGAAGCTACATGAATCGGAACAGGCAGAAGATAAGAGTTCTACTCTGGACATATCTCTCCCTGAAATTGTTCCCAAAACTAAACCAAGGTGAGTTCTTATGAAAATACGTACCTCCCAGAATATTTTATGGAAAGAAAAATTGCTCAAAATGTATAAAAATATATGAGTTGGTGTATTTATTTTTGACGAGAAACATTCCATTTTTATATATCTATTAAAAACCAGAATTAAAACACTATCCCTTGGCTGTCCTTGTTCATCTTTCATTGCCTGAATCACTGTGCATGCTGTGTTTGGAGAGTGCATTGGCTTGGGATGTGGGGATTGAGCAAACGGCCATCGGATTCCTGCTTCCACGTAGCCCCGCTGGATACGGGAATGACAGAATCACTTGTGGATCTGTTATTCTCTAACTGAATGGCATCCCAACGATGGCCTAACCCTAAGGTGTGTGTATCCGTGCCGAGAGGATGAATGACACTGAGCCTATCAGCTGTCTCTATGGAACCTTCCAGATACCGGGCGCTTTATCGTCGTAGCATCGCCTTGTCACAGTAATGCGGGGCTCTGCCGTAATTAACCTTCTTTCTCTAGCTACTCGTGGGACTTTTATAGACAGAGTAAACTTGAAAATTCTTTCTGATGCTGTGTCTATAGAGGAGATGGATGTCCAGCTTACGACTCCAACTGACCTCCCTGTAAACTAGATCAGGAGCGAGTCTACAGAGGAGATGGAAGTCGAGTTTACGACTCCAACTGATCTTCCTGTAAAATTCAATTCAGGAGCGAGTCTACAGAGGAGATGGATGTCGAGTTTACGACTCCAGCTGACCTCCCTGTACATTTAGGTCAGGAGCGAGTCTACAGAGGAGATGCATATCGAGCTTACGACTCCAACTGACCTCCCTGTACATTTAGTTCAGGAGCGAGAGCTTCTCAACTCTCCAACTCCTAATCCAATAACTGAACCTAAAAAAAAGGTTTGGTGGTGCAACCAGGAAACGGCTGAGTCGTCTCTTCAAGAGCAGGGTACCTTATGAAACCGCCTTGTGAGTGTGAATAGGTGTGAGCCATAATAAACTTTTGCGGGTTGCGGTGGAGGGTCGAATAGACCCACTCACTTTGGATCTAACGTAACCTAACCTAGCATCATCAGGAAATGACTAAAACCGATACTTAATTCAGTTATATTCGGTAATGAGGTTCCATCAATGACGTTTCGTCCAAATGAATAAAAGATACTGTAACTCAGCTGAAATATTTAGTTTTGGCCACCTCCTGATGATGCTAACTTAGTTAGCAAAGAGTGCTTTGGGCGACAGTGCTTTAGTTCTGGTGTGGTTTGAATTATATCAAGGAGGTTACCTACAGCGCTATCTGCCCGCGAATAGATCAAGCAATAATGTCGATAATTCTGTCAAATACAGATCCTGAGCTTGAGAGTTACAAGCAAACAAACATACATACATACAAGATTTTCATACATTTTTCATTCTTAAGGTCCCATAACAATTCGGAGAGTGATGTTCCAAAACGAACTCATAAGCTGTCAGAAATGAGTGATGGAGGTTCCACCGACAGCTCATGTTGCGATTTTCCAGATGAAATGGATATTTTGCAGGAAATGTTCCCGTCAGTGTGTACCATTGAGGTGAGAGAAAAATTCATTCCGCCATTTTCAGCTGGTTGTTACACAGGGTGTTTATTGAACATGCGGCAAAAATTTAAAGGGGTTTTAACTTGGATTATTGTAAGGATATTTTATTCTTTGATGATTTTTGATAGGGCGTTTTGTTTCGAAGATACAGAGTGAAAATTTTGACCAAAAATTACATGTAATGTTTTCTAATCTACGAGAACTGTTGAAAGTGACTAACCCCCCGCTCGGGGGGTTAATGACTTTAGGTGTCCCATGGGAAATAATCCAGGGGGTTCACGTCCGGTGATCGAGCAGGCTATAAGTGAGGTCCACCTCGACCAATCCAGCGATCTCCGTATGTTACTGTTTGAAAACTCTCGAGACAAAATGCTAAAATGCGCTGGTGCACCATCGTGCGTAAACCATATTGCATTTCTTGTAACCAATGGTACATCCTCCAGAAACCGAGGTAGCGTTCGTTCCAAAAAGTTGCGGTATACCTCGCCGGTAAGTCTTCCTGACAGAAATACCGGTCCAATTAGGAAGTGACCTACAATTTCCACCCAAACGTTTAGCGAGAACTGATGATGAAGCGATCTTTAAGATGTGATGTGCTAAAAAAAGAGGCTTACAGGAATCTTGCACTCTAGCTCTGGTAATGAATCTCACTGCTCTTTTTTGTATTGTGAAAAGTTGACTCAATAAGTTTTGACAGCTGCTCCACCTGAAACAAATTCCATACCGCCAGTGGGACTCGAAAAGTGCAAAGTATGCTTTTCTAGCAGAGAGATAGTCCAAAGACTTAGCAATAGACCTTATCGCATAACAACTTGAGGATAATTTTTTGCATAGTATACTAATATGCGTTCCAAATTTTAATTTGTTGCCCATGTTGAGGCCTAAAAATTTGTTCTCTACTATCATGGCCAGCATATTCTCTTCTACTTCTACCGTTCTTACTGTCATTGATGTATACTTTGGAAGGTTTTTCTATTAGGCACATTACGATTAAAAAATCGTTCACTGTACAACCGCTTACCTTCCAATGAATTGCCATCAGCAAGTCCATAAATGAAATGCATGTCAGCCATTTCTGCCTTACTATAGCCATTCATGATAGATTCAACAATTTTGGTCTTTCAGTAAACAACCAAAATTCTTGAATCTATTCATTTCTAAACATTCTTTTCCAAATGTAACTCATCATAATCGTGGTTGAACTCATGTCCTTCTGCCAAAAGATAGTTTGAAAATGTGGAATTGAGCTTCCCATTCAAGAAACTAGTTGTATGTTCTTCAATTCTTTGGGAAAATTTTCTCCCCGTTTGGCCAATATAAAGTTTCAGGCAAGAACCACAAGTCAACTTATGTACTCCTGATCTACCCAACACTGAAGTTTTGTCTTTAATGTTTTTAATATATTTTAAGTTATCTTAGCTTCATTGAATATTGTCGTACTTGACTTTATTGTTGCCTATACATTAGTGACAATGTGAATGTATCCACCAGATTGGTAACAACACTTTGTCAATGATACTTAATTTTGAGATAATTAAATACATTTGATTGATTTGCTGACAATTGAGTTTTTTGTGGAAGTTTGTAATGAGTACATCTGGATAAAAATAGCGAGGATTTGAATCAATTTCTAAATGAATCATGATACAAAATTATGCATTTATAGGTGAAACACTGCCTCGCCATAGCAGCTGGAGACATTGAACGTGCCACTCAAATACTCATCGATCGCCAAGAGAGTGGCCAATGCTTGGCTCAGAACAATTCTCTAACCATTCAAGTGAGTAAAAAAACAATCGACGATTCCGAACTCAAACATCGTATCATAGAAAGATACTCTTACGTCGACAAAGACGCCTTCAATAAGGAGCATCGACCTGTCGCTCCAAAAGTCGAACCTAAAAAGATGGTTCGCTATCGAGACAACAAAATAGTGAGTCTCAAGGGGGAGAGGTTCACAGAGGTTAAGAAAGGAGAGGATGTCGACGATATTTCGTTAAAGAAAAACAAGAAAGGCCATACTCCGTAACCCAATGGTCGAGAAACTCTTGACAGGAAGTCCGAGGTAGGGTTTTTCGACGGTTTTAATTTTTTTATTTTACTCGACTACTTAACTACTTCTTATTTTTATGTTATGTTAGTTCCTTTTGTTCGAATATTTTATTTATATGTAATGGTTGTGTTTCCTCGTAGAAATCATTTATCGAAATACTCGAAAGCTGGATTGTTGAGTATTATTTTTTGTTGCATCAAAGTCGTATTGAATGTACGAAAGTATTTGTTAGATAGATGTAATGTAGCTAACTCAGAACACAAGGTGTTGATTAGTGATTCAATGTTGAGGTATAGATCTGCGTTAAAATTATATATAATTCTCATCAGTTTTAACTAGCTATAAGGAGCAAGTGTTAAGCTGGAGTGTTGGCCTTGAACAACCAAAAAAAATGTAACTCCACACTCTTCATGACTACTTCAGTACTGCGTTTTTTAAGATTAGTAACATTGTTGCTGTGATATTGATACTATTTTACTGTGAAATAATTTATTTTCAGGTGTGGTGAATAAAAATTTGGTAGAAGGCTTTTCAAACTGTGGTTTCAGGTTTTCAGACAGTCGTTTGTTAAAATTTCTTCCTGACGTTTCACTGGCGTGGGTGGCTGGTATCTCAGAGGTATGTGTTACCGCTTCTTAGGTTAAAATTCACAGTGTATGAGTGGCCGGAGAAGAGGGAAGGCCTCACCTGACCAATCACGATCATAGAATAGTTATTAATGAATATTATTCTATTGTTTATTCACCTATGCCTCCGCCTCCGTTGAATTTTGCTTTAGCGGAAGTCATCTTTTACATTTTCGCCTCTCAGCTTCCCTACACAACGGGATCTGTCGGAAAACGACTATTTGTTTGGCAGATACCACGACGGAGATTGGGCAGATAAAGTTCTTGCACACAACTTCGGAAAATAATCGAGTATCCACCTACAGACTAGTTCAAAGATGTCTTATGACATCTAGAAAGAGAGTGGACACATTTTACCCAGTCATTACCTTTCTGGAATAATATTGACATTTTGTCAGTACAATTACAATAACGTTTACCGTTTGTCATCAATCGAAGATGATTGTCGATACTAGCAATTGAAACGTCATGAAGTAACTTGGTTTGAAATCTGTTTTTTTTTTGTTTTCATTTTATTGTTTTTCAATTTTTTGATTACTTTCAACTTCTTTTTCTGACTTATGTCTTATTTTTATTTTCATTCTTTTTTATTTCTTTTTACTCTGTGGTCTTTGTCAGCTTTTATCTTAATTATTTTATTCCTTGTATTCTCATTTCACGTATTATTGTTTAATATAATTGATATTCCAGCAATTCATTTTAATTTTAATTGTTCATTAGAATTCTTTAGAATCATATTACACAGTGGAAGTGAAAACTAGTAAAATAACGTTTACATTGAAAGAGTAATTGCTACCGTTTTCATTGTATACATGAATTTTTCCAATTCATCCATCTGTCACCACATTAAATAAAGATACAATGGCGGAACTTGTTGAACACATACAAATATTGTTGTTATTATTATCAGATGATAAAATTCCAACTGAAGGAACTATATTTATATTACCATGATCAGTTTTCCACCTAGAAAATAATAGTATTTCCAGATTACTTCGAAACTTGTGAGAAAACAATAAGTACTGTTAATTTTATGTCCCTCTATGCAAGTACCATATCAGTCTCTCCCGTACTGTGAATTTCCCCAACCTTATGGATCTATTAAATGTAGTTAATTCATTAAACGTCCGATTATAAAAAAAATGTGATAAGTTCGAGGTCTACACATCTTCGCTTGACAACTTGCTCCAGTTTTATGTAAACCTTCATTAGTATTACTATGTTAAGTATTAAGCTAGTCAAATATTAAAAATGTTTTGAGGCATTTTTGTCCTTTATTGTAAGGTTTTAATTGGAAGTTATTGATGAAAATCAAGGTGATGGTCATTTTTCCGACTGTAATTTCTTTGAGTGTCCCATTGTTGAAGGTAACATATATTTGTGTTACAGATATGAACCGATAGTGATGGAGTAAGCGGAAGCTTCTCATACAAGGTGTACAAATTGAGTAGCGAGAAAAATTCTTTGAAATATTATTTGAATAAAAGTTTATAAATGTCGATAATAACTCGTGTATCTCCCCAAACGTTTTTAAAACTTCTTCGTTAATTGACTGTCAGACCTTGAGACACAAACCGTTTTGGACAATACCTTCTGTTTGAACACAGAAGTCTTCTCACTTGTTACGGCGCATTCTACAAAATGAGTTATCCATCTTGTATCGTCTGCCTAAGTTTTTCCAAAATTTCCGTTGCATTAGTTCACAATATAATGCTAAGAATAATCAAAAGCCTCGTGTTTTTCACATGTCTACTTCCTGCCTTTCTAAGGCCTACATTATCTATGTTGCAAGATGTAATAATTAGACTCGTTACTTGATTTGCACAGCTTATGATCAGTTTTTTGTCAAGGAAATGTTGTTGTTCTGTGCCATTATTGCCTCTTCATATTGAAGTTGGCCCATTTTTTATTAGAAAAACGTGACTTCCATCTGATAATTTTCAATTACTTCGAAGTACTGCCTTTTCGAATATTCATTTAAGAATACCTGTGATTTTTCTCTCTTAAATTGAAGCCTTGGTATACCGATATGTTTCTCTTATTGAACATTTATCCTGCATTCAATATTTTGAGCACTTGAAAATTTTGTAGAAAATTTCATTTCCTACATGTGGAGAATTCATATAGGCAACTATTATAACTCCGTGAAGTGAACAATCAGTGTTGAATGCATATTGATATTGTCGATAAGATTTAAGATTTCTCAATTGTCCCAAATAGAAATTTTATTTATCTGATTACAAGATATTTTGTATTATAATTATTTTCTTTAAAGCACATGTTATCACTTAGTGTATTTTTTTACTTTGCCAGTGTGAAAGAAATAAATTTTTTCAACTTCCATCTTTCCTTTCATTTGCTATTTGATACATCTCCAAGGGTTTGCAGGAGTCTCGATTTTTGGCATCACACATACATCGTTTAAGCTCTTTTCTGTATAATGAAAACAGTCTGCAATTGAGCTTTGCACAGAAAGGAATTCCATAATTTGAAGGAGAATCAATGAGTTAGAAATAATTCAATTCAGCGGCAGACAAACCAAGTTCCTTATAAGTTATTCTCACTGCAAAACACCCTCAAGCTACCTTTTTATTGAGGGTTAGAATGTGATTGGCGAATTTCAGTTTACTGTCAATCATTTCCGTCAAAAATTTGGAACTAGGTGTGTTTTCGATTATCTTGTCTGCGTTCTTTGTTGCCAATGTTTCATTTGACAGTCTGAATATTAATTTCTTGCTATTGGTATAAGAGGTCCTATGCTTGACTTACTTGGTTCATATTTATCTGAGCGCAAGTTTTATGTTCAGATAAAAAACGAAAAACTGATATAGTTGATACTAATATGGGCATTCCACAGGGACCTGTGCTGGGGCCACCTCTGTTTCTTATCTTCATTAATGATATATTAAAGGATAGGCTAATACTGTATGCAGACGATTCCTGGGTAGTGATTGCGGCACAGACTCTTGAGGAATTGCATCAAAAAACAAAATGTTGTAGTCAACACGTGTAATCAAAATTCAATTAAATTAAATCTTAATAAGACAACATATATGAACTTTAGATACAGAAGGAATACTATACGTGTATTTGGGTGTTCATTTGGATGTGTTTGTGAGTTGGGACAAACACATAAATCATATCAGTAAGAACCTTAGCTCAGTATTTTATGTCATTGTACAATTGAAGAAAACATTGAATTTGAGTACTCTCATTTGTGTATACTATTCTTTAGTTTATAGTCATCTATCATACAATGTCTATGGGGTAACCCTGTTAACCCGCAGAAAGTATTTATTAAACAGAAAAGAATCATGAGACTTATCTTTAATATCCTACATGGTGACCCCTGCAGGCATGTCATTAAAAAGAATTATATCATAACCCTACCATCTATTCTCATAATTAAAGCTCTACTTTACGTTAAAAACAACTCGCATAGGTTTTTAAAACATTCTGATTGTCATAGATATTTCACCAGGAATGCTCATGATTTTGATATTATTAGACACAAGATTAAGTCATGCATGTCTCAGTACAAGCCAAATTTAGGTGAAACCGTGAAAGGCTCATTAAATGAGTTATGGTTCCTTAGTTCATACCCACATTTAGTTGGATAACTGTGGTAATTCTAGAGCTAATACATGCAATCTATCTCTTACTGAAATATCCCCGAACTATTTGGAAATTATTCTTTACAATCATTTATCTCGAGAAATCATAAAAATGAATCTAACCAAGTTCAAATCGACAATAAAGCGCTCATTGACTCAAGGAGCTTATCATAATCTAACTTAGTACTATGAATCTAAAGTCTATCCAAATTCAAGATAGAGTAAAACAAAACAAAATTGAAGCGTGATGTTCACGTGATCGCCCAGTGTCGAAAAAGTGCAGCGTTCATTGGTGAATTCGCCTTCTTGGTACGAGTTCGGTACCAGCACAGGGTTGTAATCAGTCGTTTGTGTGGTGTGCGTTATAGTATATTGTTTAAAATTGTTTTCCAAGATGTCCAGTACAGACACTGCTGATGACACTGTGAGCTATCCTCTGAGTCCAGTCAGGAAACGATCCAAAAAAAGACATTTGAGTGTTGAGATGAAAGAAGTGATTTTAAATGTGTTCAAGAAAGAGATGGAAGAAATTGAGNCATCTACGGATGGCTGCTATATGATAATACGAATAAATATATTATTATTATTTTGGTATGCTGTCTTGTGGAGTTTTATTACACCATAATATTGTGGTATCATCGGCGAATAGGGTAAATTTTTCTTCTATATCGATAGATGTAGAATCGTTAATGTATAACAAGAAAAGTATCGCTCCCAGTATTGAACTTTGTGGTACACCATCCTTCATTTCGTCTTCTGATGAGGATGGTAGGTTTTTACAATCTGACTTCTTCCTGCGAGGTAATTCTCAAACCATTTATGAGTAATTCCACGGATGCCACAGTGATAGTCCTACAAAATATCATCAACAATAAATAGCATCTTTAGAACCTATGGACAACAAAATTTGCTTTTCATTACCATTTCTTTTGAAAATTCATATATTTTTGCCAGTCTATATATTCAACAAAATTTTTACTAGTAATACCTACCTATTACTAGGTATATGCCATTTTGATACTTCCAGTTTTGAAATAATTTTCAATTTTAGCTTTGATATTTTTGGCACTGTAACCATGTCAAGATGATTTTCATTCCTTTTAGGGA